>JAGDQP010002697.1:27302-101437 GCA_022664845.1 Lepisma saccharinum | reverse complement strand
ACGGCGTTAGCTGTCACTGTGGTTACCGTAAAACTGCGTCCTTGGCGCCACTTGCTTGTTTTGACTGCTGATAACGATTTGCAACTCACAACCAGACAAGTTTCATGTCATAGTGTAGTGTTTAATAGCGTTCAACATGGCGCAATTTGTACCTACAAACTACGATGTGCGGACAGCATTGATTTTTTGTTACCATTTGAAGAAAACTGCTGCAGAATCGCATCGCATGCTTGTCGAAGCTTACGGTGATCATGCTCTTGGTAAGTCACAGTGCTATGCGTGGTTTACAAAATTTAAAAGTGGCGATTTTGACGTGAGAAACGAAGAACGTGGAAAACCACCTAAAAAGTTTGCAGACAGCGAATTGCAAGCTTTGTAGGATGAGGATGACGCTCAAACGCAACAACTCGCGGATCAATTAAATGTGACACGAGAAGCAGTTTCTATACGTTTAAAAGCAATGGACAAGATTCAGAAGGTGGGAAAATGGGTTCCACATGCATTGACTGAACGACAGCAGGAAAACCGAAAAACCACTTGCGAAATTCTGCTCGCCAGGTACAAAAGGAAATCATTTCTAAATCGAATTGTGACTGGTGACGAAAAGTGGATCTATTTCGAGAATCCTAAGCGTAAAAGATCATGGGTAACTCCAGTTGAACCGGCGACATCGACTGCAAGACCAAATCGCTATGGACGGAAGACAATGAATGCTTTGTGTTTGGTGGGATCAGAAGGGAGTGATCTATTATGAACTGCTGAAACCTGTGAAACCGTTAATACCCAACGTTACCGACAACAAATGACCGACTTGCATCAAGCTTTGCGTGAAAAACGACCAGAATATGACCAAAGACAACATAATGTGATTGTGCTTCACGATAATGCACCCTCCCACACAGCAAGACCGGTCAAGGAAACGATTGCGACGTTTGGCTGCGAAATCCTTCCGCATGCGGCTTAATCACCAGACTTGGCGCCTTCCGATTTTCACTTATTTGCGTCCATGGGACACGCACTTGCTGACCAGTGCTTCACATCTTACGAGAATGTACGAAAATGACTTTATGACTGGTTTGCAGCACAAGATGCACAGTTTTTTTGGTCTAGCATCCACACATTGCCGGAACAATGGCAGAAATGTATCGCTAGCGATGGCCAATACTTCGAATAAAATAGTTCTTAGCATTGTCATCCAATCACTGTGTCTTTTCTGTACATAAATTCCGGTTTCATATTTACGCACCTGCTATGTATTCTTCGTATTTTTAATTTGTGAGAAGGTAACGAACTTTCAAGCTCTTTTGTTTAAGCCGGTGTAGCGAGGGACTTGTTTTCGTGAAAATATATTTTTAAGAAGGTGTTTCCGGCAATTATCAGTTAAAAGTTGTTTGTGATCTGGTGGCTTATCAATTTTGACAGGTGAATGGCAGGTACGCTCGCCCGGGGGAGGGCAGCGCTAGGGGAAGAAAAGTGAACTTTTAATTAGCCTATTAGTGACTCCTGATTGGTGGAAAGAAAAGATGATCTTTTTTTTTATTGTTTAAGTATTTTTTCTTCAGTTGTAGAATGTAGTCTGAGGAAGGAAGTGGTATACTTCCCAAACTGTTAAGTTTTAAGTTATTTGTGTTATTAAAGAATTCACCCTTGTCAGAAAGCTGTGTTTTTCTTCGTTTATGGATACAAGGCCATATTATAATTATATATATATATATATATATATATATATATATATTTTGGAAAGATGACTTTGATTGCCAGTATACATTCATGTGTTCAGAACTCACAATATAGCATTACAATATAGTTGAATCAATATAGCATAATTTCTTGAGCTTTTAGTTAAATTAATTCACGACCAATGCTTAAATTACCGACCAGATTTTTTTTCTGAAGAGAGCTACTTTCAGTATCCTTGTTTGAATAATAATTCTGTTTACTATTTTTATTAATATTTAGGAACAATATAAATAAGGAGCTTCGGATTTGTTTTCTAAATTGTATAGTTAAATTATGCAAATAAACAAATGTCGATTTAATGAACACTTTGGGAAGTACGTTTCTAACCCTGAATAGTATTTCCAAACCGAATTAAATTGTACAATCTGATCTAACGGCTGGATACATGTCCGGTCGGGTCGTGACATTTTATTTGATATATTGTCACATGAAATGCAATGAAGATAAAATTCACATGCTTTGATACTTCAAATAGTCTCCTCTCCTAAACATTGTTATATTTAATTTTAAAACACAATGAGTTTCTTATTTTATCATAATTATATCAAACAATTTCGTTCTTAAAGAGTAGAAGCACGCGCGCCCTCTCTTGTACTCCGCGGTGCGAGAACAGTCAAACTACTAATGCATGTTATAACAGTGGTGCAACTAAAATCTATTTACGTTGCACGGTGCGGGGAACTGGCACTGTTATAACCTGCTGTTGGCATAGTAAATACGTATTTAATGCTTTCTTGAACACATGAAGTGTTTTTGCTTCTGTTATTTACTTATGTAAAGCTTTCCACGACCTGGCAGATTAAGCATACACTTGTTTGCTTAAGTCGATGACGTGGAATGTCAAATTTCTTATTTCGGCGTAGTGAATAAGAATGAAAAACTGATCTAGTAATGAGTTTTCTATGCAAATAATTGGGACATTCCAGGAAATAATTGGGACTTATCAAGAATTTTAAAAACAGCACTACAGTAGTGGAAGTTCCTTCTCCTCGACATTGTCAGTAAATTGTTGAAATTGAGAACCAGCAGAATATGCCCAAATTTTCTTAAGTTGAAAGTGAACGTAAATTCGTGAAGGAATCGGTATCCGTTGAGTGTCCTACTTAACTGGTTGTTATTAATTATAATATCTTTCCTTGTCACTTGAGGGACTTTTACGAGAGACCGTTTTTTTTTTGTTTTGTTTTTTGCAGGGATTGTTCTCGTGATTTTGTAATCTCTGCTCCTGACTAAGAGGGATTCCTGCGGAAGAACGCCTCTCTAACATTGACGGATTCTGTGCTTAGGTAATCTCCTGTTCAGGCGACCGTCTCTCTACCAGGTACGGAAGCTGTGGCCCGCAAACCTCATCTAACCTCTGAGTGATCCCGCCCCGAAGAGACTGTTTTTTCTTAGAGGAATATCCTTTGCGGTGTTGTAGTCCCCTAAGCCTAGTTTCCTTCCTACACCAGAAATCCCAGCGTCCAAGCTTGCCCACTGCATTATAGAGGTTAAAACCAAAAAATAAATATGAGGCAAAGTACAAGGTGTTACATTAAGATTATGAGACTCAACTAGTGACATCTAGGGAGTTCCGAGTGAAAGGTCATTTTTCGAATTATGTGTACGGGGAACATGTCCAAGAGAGGAAGAAAAGGATAGTGAACTTCGCTTCGTTTGGAGGAAGAAATCACAGAAGATCCAGAAGAAGCAGGGGTTTGCTGCGGCAAGCGAACACGAGATGACAAGAAGGTCCAGTGTCGTTCCTGCGAACAGCGGTTTCACCGAAATTGTACGGAAATAACTTTGGAGGAGTGGGATCGCCACGATGATCACGAGGAATCAGCCCCAGACCATCTGTGTTGGCAATGCCAGGGATGTAAGGAACTTACGGAAGATCAGAAGCAGAAGGAACTGCAAGCTGACCAAATGGTTCTTTTTAATTAGATACTGCAGATGTTACATGTAATGGAAGGATCTGTTGAAAGATAAGTCAAGTCTAGTCTAGCAGAGGTGTCACAACGGATTGAATCATTTCAGGCGTCATAAGCAGAGATGTTACAACGGATGGAATCATTCCGTACAAGTGGAATCTTGAGGCAAGTGGAATCTGACAAGACAGAAGTCACACAAGGGATTGCGACGTGTGTGGAAGAGTCTTTTTAAAAAGAAGTAGGAGCTACTCAACAGAGTTAATCATCCCTTAAAGAAGTCTAGCAGAGATGTTACAACGGATGGAATCATCCAATAAAGAAGTTTTACAGTGTGAAATCTCTTAAACAGAAGGCCAAGGCGTTCCGAGTAGAAACTTCGCGAGTGTTAGATTCTATTAAGAAAAGCGAGACTATTAAAGATGAACTGGTATAGGATCAGAGGGTGTCCCCAGAAGAAGCTTTGCAACATAACGAACTAGTGCAACAGGAAATCAAAGTATCTCAGGCAAGTATGTTGCTAGAGATGGAGCCGTGAAGAAGGAAGTGTCACAAATGGTAGAATATAATTATTAGAAAATACTCAGAGCGAACCCAAGTTCAAGTGGATTGCGTCAGTAACCTGTGTTAGAAAACTACAAAGAGTGTCGATGAATTAAGCCAGAAAGTAGCTGATGTTTGTGATGAGCCTGTAAACGGTTCAGAAGAGCTCAAGATCAAATGTCAACTGACGAAGAGCAAATACGATGCATAAGGAATTCTAGCGGACAAATGTCAAATACCATGCAGTTTATCACCTAATTTTGGAAGAAATCCAAGTACGCTGAAAGTCCATGTAGTATTCCATGGGAGATGACACGGGTCGAACATGAAACGTTTGAGATGTTCATTGTCAAGTAAGGATAGTGGATATTCTGAGGGAAGTGTCCGTGAGGATAAGATGAAGACACGTAACCGTTTGCGTAGGAAAGGATATCAGTCGGATTTACTACGTGCCATCGTTATTGAAGAAGGAAGACCAGATGGTAGCAGAAGCAGTAGTCCGTCGCAAACTAAAGCTCCATGGAGAAAGCGTCGTCGTAAATACTGGAATGATCAGAGGACAACAAAACAGAGTGAGGATCAAGTGGCCAATTGGAAGTTAAAAGTGAATGAAGTAACAGTTGCTGAGGGTGCTGTGAATGTGAGTAACCCTGAAGAAACAGCTAATTATAAGATAGCGGATAGTAATAGAGAGAATCAATCAGGAAGAGTCAGCAAGTCATTGAAAAGAAGGCGGTGGAAATGGAATGATAAGAGGATATCGTCTCAGCCTATAGACCAAACAAATCAAGAACTTGATAGTAGATGTGACAACCAAAGTTGAAATGGGAATCGTCGTGTTTCCAGTCAAGGAGAAAATAGTCTAGCAACTTATTCCATGCCAAAAAAAAAACCTGTTGATGATTCGTACCTCAAGGGTCGGAGGAAGGAACGATTCCAATAGTGTTATGGCACACCTTGTGAAGAACATTGAAGAAAACATGTTGATGGACAGTGATTCGTACCCGAGTATGGAGTCCGAGAAACCGACAGATATCGTCTTGTGGTATCACAATGTATATATAGTGAATGTTTGCCATGTTGACTCCTTGAAGTGGGATTATCAGGAGTACAGTCAGGAAGTAATGTTGATCGAGCCGGTCACTGCCAGCGGTAATGGTATGTTTGGCGTCATGGAAGTTGGAGTGCTAGATGTTGCAGGTATTACGTTGTTCGACGGTAGCACTGACGTCTCTCAGTGCTTTTATCAGTTTTGTTGAAAGATTGCCTCCATTGTTGCTCATCCGAGAGTGAAATCTGTTGTGATCATAGTTCTTGTGGAATGCTCTGGACCCTACTTGTGCGTGAAGAAGCCCAACAATGAGGTGGAGCTGTTGAATCCTGTCGCCGATCTTCTTCAAGGTCACCAGTCGGAATGTAAGATTTGGAATCCATCCGAGGAGGTCAAATCATATTGGATGAAGATGGTATCTAAGAAGACTAGTGAAACTCTCTGGAAGGATGTAGTTAAGAGACTGGAGAAATGTAACGAAAAGGACTAAGTGAAAGTAAATTTATATTTATTATTAGATATTAAAAGAGCTTGTCGAATGTTGTATGAATAGTTTGTATATTTTTGTTTATATCATGTGTTTCATCAGATTATGTGAGAACCCATTAGGACTAGAGCAAATCGATAATACTTGTGAAGCGTTTATTCTCAAATACTTTTTGAAATTTCAGTGTTTTTCTTTTGTTGGCTTTCCCCATATAATCTTATTTGTGCTTGCGATATTGCGAATTTTTGCCTTGGTGTACATTTTGCGTGTCCAGAGACGGAGTCACATTCGGACGCCATATATAACAGAGTCAGTTTCCCGCACCGCGCAACGTAAATAGATTTTAGTGCCACTGTTATAACATGCATTTGTAGTGTTTTACTGTTCTCACACCGCGGAGTACAAGAGAGGGCGCGCATGCTTCTACTTTTTAAGAACGAAATTCTTTGATATGATTATGATAAAATATGGGACTTAATTGCGTTTTTAAAATTAAATATAACAATGTTTAAGAGAAGAGACTATTTGAAGGATCAAAGCATGTGCATTTTATCTTCATTGCATTTCATGTGACAATATATCTAATAAAATGTAACGATCCGACTGGACATGTATCCAGCCGTTAGATCAGATCGTACAATATAACCGTTGGGTGCTTTACTTAACTGGTTCCTCTTTATTTATAACCGTTGGGTGCTTTACTTAACTGGTTCCTCTTTATTTATAATACCTTTCCCTGTCACTTGAGGGAGTTGGAGGAATGGACCTCATGATTTTGTAATCTCTCCTCCTGACTAAGAGGGATTCCTGCGAGAGACCGTCTCTCTAACAAGAACGGATTCTGTGGTTCGGTAACCTCTCCTGCTCACACGACCGTCTCTCTACGAGGTGCGGAACCTGTGGTTCGCAAACCTCATCTAACATCTCGAGGGATCCCGCCCAGAAGCGACTGTTTCTCCTTAGAGGAATATCCTTTGCGGTGTTGTGGTCTCTTAAGCATAGTTTTCTTCCCACACCAGAAATCCCAGCGTCCAAGCTTGCCCACTGCATTATCTAGGCTAAAACCAAAAAAGAAATATGAGTCGAAGTACCGGTACAAGGTGTTACAAAGGTAAACTCAAGTACACATGGTACCTATAGTGTAATTTGAACCATGAAGAGTAAGGGGAGAAAATATGGAATATTACAAAAATGCTTTTCCGAAAAAAAAAAACGTTTTAATGTTGAAAACCTTGTACACTGCAAAAAATAGATGTGTTAATTCAACACAATGCGGTGTCCCAGCGTGACTACCACTTTTGTGTGTTAAATCAACACAACACACGGTGTTGATTTCGGTACTGTAAAAAAATAAGTTACGGCGACAGTGAAATTTGAATATGGGTTGTTCAGTTAGAAGTCGAGCATCTTACTGACTTGGCTAAATAGTCAGACAGTAAAGGTGCTAGATGCTAACGATATTTAGTGAACAACATTTGAATTAAACGACTACACTATAGATTTAAACAGTGTAGGGGATCAAACATACATGTCTGAATCCCCAAAACAAACTAAGATACTTGCACGACTTATTCCATGGTTTAATCATTTCCCATTTGTCAATTGAGAACCAGAATTCTCATTCATTGAGAATATTCTATTTCTATAAAAACAAGCAAGATGGCGACAGCCAAACACTTAATCGGCATTACTGCTTATCTTAACAACATGTCATATGCTGCGCTTGCTTTCATAGAAATGGAACATATTCTCAATAAATGGGGACTGTGATACCTAATTGACCAATGGAAAAGTGATTAACTCATGGCATAAGTCGTTAGAGTAACTTTGTGTGTGTTTGGGGTTCAGCAACATTTTTTTTTATCGTCTAGATTGTTTCAATCTAGTGCTTTTTCTACCTGATGAGTTAGTGAAGTCGGTAAGACGCTCGACTTCTAACTGAGCAACCCACGTTCAAATCTAGTTGCGGCCGTAACTTCTTTTTCTCACAGTACCGAAATCAACACCCTGTGTTGTGTTGATTTAACACACAAAAGTGGTAGTCACGCTGGGACACCGCATTGTGTTGAATTAACACATCTATTTTTTACTGTGTACAGTGCGTACAGTTTAAAACCGGCCCCAAACAAAAATATGAGAAATACTCCCCTCCCCTTCCTCCCTCCTCTCTTTTCTTTTCTCTTCCCTTTCCCTACCGGGGAAGCAGGAGAGAGTCTTGTAATTGTCGAAGCTTTGGGAGGGAGGGAAGTATGTTTTACCAGGTATATTTCAACTCAGGGCCGGTTTTAAAATGTACAAAGCTATTAGTTCGCCAATTCTTTTGCCGCTTTTTCCATGGATAGTTCTACGTCTCAGCACAGAAGGAATATTCCATTCAATAGTAAGACGTTTCACCAAAAATAAATAAATAAATAAATAAAATAAAATAAAAATCAAAGCCCGAACCCGAAAACGAGCATTTCTTGTTTTCCCCCTTTACCCTTCATTTCAGATGGCTTTTTTTTTTTTTACCGGTAGGCCCTAAATGATGTCTAGCTGTTTATTTTCTCAACTTTTCATGACTTTTATTTCTAATATACATAATGTAATATTGTGTTCTTTTGTCCATTGTTTGTGCTTGTGTATATGTTTTTAATTTGTTGTTGTTTTGGAACCGATCTAATGGATTAGAATTGACACATTTTTGTTAATATTTTTAACTTCCTATACACACAATGATTTTGTAATAGTTTTCTTTATTTGTATTTTGTCTATGTATTTTTTTGCTTCCAATGTATTCTTCGGACAAGGGTTAGGGGGGAGAGCAGCTGTAGACTGAACCTCGGCCGCTTAAATAAAGCCTTTTTTCAATTAAATTCAATTCCGATAAACAATGTAGTATAGTGTTATTGAAAACATTCAGTAATCGAAAAATCTCCTATTTGTGGAACTCTCGCCTTACTAACAATTCGACGCATGACGATAATACTGTCATATATATTATTAAATTCCTGTGGAGATACGATAATACTTAGAAGTCGAAGTTGCTCTATTCGTAAGAAATACCATTTCCACATTTTGTAATTTCATTTTAGGTAAACTTCCTTAACATTTGAGATTGTTTACAATACGTATTCCTATATTTTATCTTTCTCGCTTTTCGAATAATAATAATATACGTGACATTCGCCTAGAACATATGCAACATTTTAAGCTTTATTGCTCGTTTCAACAGTGTTGAGAAACACATGAACTATTTGCCACATGATCCCAACTGTAAAATTTTCTGGCAACACCCGTGACACCAGAGAATAGGTAAGAAGGGACCCACAGATCCTGTCAGATTGATTTTGGTATATTCCATGGATTTAGATACGGGAGACGGATCTACTTCTAACGATCTGAAATTGAAGCCAGAACAAGCAATGAGTACCTGGCAGGTGTAATTGATTAAAAAAAACTGAATATCACGTTCCGCACGATACCATATTTAAAATATTCCAACAATTCCTCCTCCCTTTCTTAGCTAAATCTTCCTCCATTCTTTGCTTCCACATGCCCAGGCATAGGCCAACCAATAAGACGCAAGTTAATCCCAATCATCCAGGCAAGAGTAATCGAAAACTGGCAGCAAGATGACCCAACTTAATTGTATTGGGTCAGTCTATCCGTCTCCCGTATTTAAATCCATGGGTATATTCCAGCAGGACGTCCAGGAACGCGTTACGAATATCCTGGGATACGATTCGGAAGTTTAGGACGTGCTTAGGACATCCATCGGATATTTGTGCAGTTTGAGTATAAGTAAAGTAATAACATATATCTAATAATCAACACAAATAACTAGTGAATCGCCGATTGAACCACGTCAATGCGGAGCCGCCACATACAAAAGATATCCAGAGAGATGATAATTTTTGTTTACAAGCATTGGCTGAGTCATGAAATTTCTACAGAGAAGAGGAAATAGCTCAGACCATACAATACCGTATTTAACGCCCGTTCATATCCCGGGCTTCGGAGATATTTCAGAAAACAGAGCCAGATAGAAGTTTTGCAGAAAGGGAAAATCCCAGCCAACACATTGAACACCTCACACAGTCTCTTCCAGCAAGTTGTGTTGTCTATCGATCTTATACCATAGTCTATATAATAATATTGTCATTAAGTCTGAGGTATTTGTGATGACTTTACATATCACAGAAACTTAAACTAATGCAACTACTTCGGATTTTTTTTTTTTTTGTCCTTACGACAGTTGCGGAAATTCCGGCAGTGAAAATTTTAGAAACCGGCTTGCAAGTAATGTTACAAAAGCAATTTGCTAGTTGTTAAACTTTAGAAACACACTGGAGCGGCATTTAAAATTTAAAAGTCCAAAACTCCGTGTACGACTTGACGGATGACGTTATGTGTTTTTTAAGAAATCCACGCTCACCACCCACACAAACCTAAAAAAATAAATCTAAACCAAGACTGTTACTTCTAGCGTTGCTTAATTTAGGAAAGTAAATTACGTAACACACTTTAAGTTTGGGAACATTTTGGGAGTAAATTATGTTTTAATGATTTCTTTACATTTTCTCTCAAGAATAAGGTGAAGGTTTTTAATTCCTAATTTCGTCACTAGAGAGCAACAGAGTGGAACAAGCGTGCAAGGGAAAGGAAGCAGTCGAAAAATGTCACGGGAAGATGGGAAAAACGGTTGCAAGCATTATAAAAGAAATTGCAAATTAGTGGTAAGTAAATTCTAGATATTTTTTGCATGCGAAAGTTAAAAAATAAATTATTAATACGTGGATGAAGTGCACACAAAAACTGAGGATGTGGCTGAAGCCCGAAAGCTTGGGTTGATGGGTTCGTAGCGTCTGCTTCCTACGCAGCTGATATGATCTATTTTCCAATCTTAACTTGTTAATACTATGGAAAAATAATAGTAGGTGGACTATTTAACCTTAAAATTTATTTACTTTGTAGTAAATTGATATTATACACATTTTTTTTATCACCATAAGTGAATATACTACTCATCAAATTAAGAAGTCAGGCGGACATTCATGAAAGGTACTAAACTGTAAGAATTAGAAGTCAACATATATCATGCTTTCAGTGAGATCATTACTCTGGCAAATTTTTAATATGTCCAGATTGAAAAATTGGTTTTGGTTTTAGGTCTACCTTAGAACGAGAACTTAATATAATCCTCCTTTGTATATTTATTTCGCGAACGTAGACTAAGTTCATATCTGCTAGTCATTCCGTATCAAAATCTTAATTTCGTGTGACTTCTTGTTTTCTAAAAAAAAATATTTTATATAAAGGATCTGCGGTAAACGAGAAAATTTCTTCAGGTTGCATTTGATATAAATTTAGAAAAGGTACAGCCACAGGATCTGTCAACCCATTTTATTATCCGCGTGAGTACCGGTATACCGTTTGATGATCCCATTTTATTTGGAACCTATAAAGCATACTTGATGCGAACCTGTTTGTTATAATTGAGGTGTGGTCGGTCAAACTCCATTAAAGGGTTACGATACCGGTTCACCGTATGCACTATTGATTTCGTGTTATCAAAAAATTTGATTAGTTTGTTAACATCATGGGTTCACTTTACGTTATGACCCCCCAAATAATGTAAAAGTTAGATGAGAAATATATTATTTCCAACATGTGTGGAAGTGTTGAAACGCAAAATATAACCAAGTTTCGAATCATGACAGTGTGGAATGAGAGTGAAATAGCGAAAAGTACTTGGGACTATTTAGCTGCTTATGTGTTGGGAACGACCACATGGATTGAATATTGAACGTCAATTGCATCGTATATAAAGATAATCTAACCTGACTTAAACCAACCCTTCCCCGCTTCCTCGATATACTGCCGTGATTTTAGTAGTAAAGTAAGTGGCATTCATTGGTATTACTCTACGTGGCGTCAAGTCTATGGGTAGATCAGATCGATAGGTGTATATGACAGTTCTTATGAAATATAGTTTTTTGTAACTCATTTTGGATTGCTGGTCATCACTAGGTGTTTATACAAGTGCCTGTGTGAACTATTTCCAAGGGAAATATTATTTAGCTACTTACCTCCATCTGCGTTTTGGTACACGTGCGTTGGGTGCATTCACACGCAAGTCTCCTTCGATGGAATGACATTGGACGTCTTTTAGCCCTATCTTGTAGCACATAACTAGTACTTTAAAATCCGGTTGGGCAATGGAATTGAAATTTACATACTTCAAACCACTTATGGCTTAGTTCTAATGTTTCTTTGGAAAAATTGAAACCTTCGAATAATTTCACCATATAAAGTTACTCCATCTTACTGTATTGTGTTGAGTGTATCACTTTAACAGGGTGTCCAGCAATCAGTGAATTTTGTTGGTCAGGGATTTTCTTTAAATCAGAGGAGTCCGAGATTTATAGGATTTCTTCTAGCTGGACACTGTCCGTGTAAGTACTCATATTGCTTTTGACTGCCTCAGTTTCGGTTTACGTTTGATATTTGAAAAGCCTTGTTTCAAATTACGGTGTACTTTGATAAGTTAACAGCAAGAAATCTAAACTAACATGAGCAGGGTTCCCACTCACTTTGAAAACCTGGAATAGTCAGGGAATCCAGCTTAGCACTAAAAAGTCCTGGAAAAGTCAGGGAATTTGAGAGCTTCTTGTTTGAAGTTCATTTAGCTACAGCAGGAATTTAATGTTAGATCATTTTTGAAATTACTTTGAGGCTAAAGTGCCAACCATGAAGCAATTTAAGAAAAGAATGCAGTGAAATATTTTGATGTATCTGTATTTTCATGCAACTAGGATCTTTATTTTCCCATGGAATTATGATATATATACAAAATGGGGTACCTGGAAATTTCTGAGTAGTGACTGGAATAGTCAGGGAATTTGATGATCTTGGCAACCCTGAAGAGCCTCGTCTCGCCGAGAAGTTCTTAAATACTGCAGGTAAGTTTTTCGAAATGCCATAAAGCAATTGGAATACAAATTCATATGTATCCCCTTGCTGTATCTTCGGAGCACGTTTAACCAAAAGCTGTAGGTCCCGTCCATAGAAGTTTAGCATTTCATTTGGGACGTCACTATCGATTCAAAGCCAAAGCTAACACAGTAGGAGAAGCAAAATAATCCACGTAGTTAACTTACAGGATAAGTAATTGAAAGATTCCAGAGTGAAGGATTGAGATATGCGCTGTTTAAAAACAGAAGCAAATAAACAATTTAAGAGATATTAAAAACATTAGTACATGATAAGAAGTCAGTAAATTACGTACTTTACATACATTCTATGAACAGCCTTGAACGTATCCGTAAATGCAGCAATTAGTGAGACATTAAACTCAGGCCGACCTCGGTTGCCATGTGGTTTGAGGTGTCAGGCTAGCATCTCCGAGGTTTTGTGGGTTCGAATCCCAGCTGGGTTACGGATATTTGTGAATTTAGAAACTTAACAGCAAATAAAATTAGACGAGCCGGAGTCATGAAAAGTTAAATAACCCAAAATGCAAAGTGTTACTAAAATCAGGCGACGTAGCAGAGTGTGTGAGATACACCAAAGAAGTTGTTATATTCCACTGTATATATGCCAGTTCTGACAAATAAGACTTGCTTTTCGATGCAACTAAAATATGTTTGCATAGAGTGACACACGCGGAAATTCAATGTTTTTTTCATATTACTAATAATGCTAGTTTCGGTAATAGACTATGAGGTAAACTTAGGCAGGTAATTCATCGATAATATGTATTCTAATATTTTTTCTACTTAAATGCTGTAGTCAAGTTTTTCGAAATGCCATAAAGTAGTTGGAATACATATGCATATCAATCCCCTTGCTGTATTCTACTTGGATCTACATGAAGACATCAAAAACCAAGTACCTTGAAAGATTAGTTTTAAACGGAAGCAGTTGTTTCTGTGGAAGCGCTTTTCGCGCTGTAACCAGGGTAGCCATACGTTCTGATTTTAAATCCACTGTCCCGATAGATCTCCCTCAGGACAGTTAAATGTCCCGATTTAGAGGAATAAAAGGTTTATTAAATTACATAAATGTTTTATGGCTAACTAGATTATATAAATTACAAGACTTCCATCGCTATTTCAATCACGAAAGACAGTTTTCATTGCAGATAAAAAGAAAAGGTAGCAAAATTTACTGTTGGAACAAGGAAGGAATTTTCGGGAGGGAGCCGCCGACCTTCTCTCGAATTAACTTTAAAGCAAGTGACTCGTTATTTTGTAAAGAAGGACACTAGAGAAGAACACCCTGGTCGTTGCTGGCTTATAACGTAATCAGCGTAGTTCACCAAATCGTAGCAGTTAGCTACACCCTCTTATTGTTACTAAAACATTGCTTGAAAGCTGTCAATAGAACGCACCAAAGCAACTGAAATAGAATTTCTCTATATGAAACCACTTGAATCTTACCTGGATTAGTTAAATTTGCCGTAGTCTCTCCGATCGAACAATATTTTATACGCAGCAGTTATTTTCGTAATCTAACATACTAAACGAATTGATCTCGATATCGGTCAGATTTTAGTTCAAAAAGTAGGCCTTGAGCCACAGAATAAACACCAAAACTTAGGCATGTAAAGGTATCCACTGAGTGTTGCGCACGCGCTGTGAACGGGGGATGGGAAAGTAGCGCTCCACATATTCTCGACTTATGACAGGAAGCGAGGTGGAGTAGTTAGTCCCAAGCTCGACCACCTTTACCTTCCAAGGTGCCGTGGAATACCGAGGATACTCTGGCACTAAATTCGATAGAAGGCACTAGATTTGGTATAATCACTACATCTATTATACACAAAACATTTAAAGTATCATTAGATGCTTGTTTCGAGACCCAAAATTTTCAACTTATGCGCATGGGCCATACGTTTGAATAATTGTAAACATGTTTCGATTACTGGCCTTTAAATCTGGAAAATTCAGGGAAATCTATAATTTATGAGGGAAACTCAGGAAAATTTATGAGATAGACCTGTCCACAGTTGGTAAGAGAACTGCCCCGGCAAGGCGGAAGTCGTGAATTCGATTCCCATTGCTGACCTGATTTTTTCAGTGTGTTAAACGTCTTTTTCACACACTGAAAATTTTCAGTCTTCCATTTTAAAGATTTTTTTTTCCACTTGTGAAATATCAATAATAAACAAGATACTTGAACTGGGTGGTGGTAGGATTTAAAAAGTGTCATGGCATATTATTTACATGTTCCAATATACTAAGAACTCAGGGAATTAAAAAAGAAAAAGGTGATATATATCATGGAAAACTTAAGGAATTAAAAAAAAAACTTTGGGAAACTTTATTTTATAAGGGCCAGTCAAGTAACTTTAGACTTCGGCCCGTCACAATTTGACCATTTACAGTCTAATTAATATCCACTTCTTCTTCTGGGGCCTTCGAGTCGTTGTCCTAACTCCTTAGGCTGCACGGCTATTTGATCGGCTCAGGGAATTTCAAGTCGCAAAATTAGTAGACATCATGTTTTTTTTTCTTTTGTTTATTTGTTTTTTGCCATGGTAAGAGGAATTGAAGAGGCTGCTTACAGGACCAGAACCCTTGCTTCCATCCTCCCATTCGCGTGGGAGCGAGGTAAAGCCTAGAAAACTTCAGTGTAACCGGTGTGAACGGGTCTCAAACCCACCAAGTGCTTATCCGAAGTTTGCAATCGTAGCCACTAGCCTACGGATCAGTTTACATCTTAGTAATTATTGTTTACTTTACACCGTACTAACCGTTTCCCTGATTACACAAATTTGTCTCTTCATCTGATAAGCTTCCGTCGCAGAGTGGATTATTTTCCCGAAGATTAACTTCCTTTGCTTTATGTTGGTAGGCCTAGGTGTTTCGTTAAAAATTATAATACTGTATGGGATCTTCTGTTTCTTACGTTGTTCTTGGATGTTGTGGTCTTGCTGTATTAAGCTTGAATTGAATTTATTTGAGCAGAATACTAACAGAATGTGCCCCTTCACCAGCTCATTTAGGACGTTAATACTACTTCAATCAATCTTGTTATTTTTGAATCTATTTCTGCATTCCTGTAATAGGTCAAGATTTTTTTTTAAAGCAATATGTGAGAAAAATCTTATTTTTTAAAAAATATATTTGTTACTATGCAAGATGACCTTTGTTAATGCCGTATAACACAATATTGAATGTAAGAAATAAGAATTAGTGATAAGTAGAACCAATTCAAGAGTTCGATCAATGGCTATTTTTTATTTTGGTTTTTCTTCATTGTTGAAATCGCATGATTTTTTATGAAGCTTTTCAAGAATGAACAAAAAAGAAAATTAAAAATCTGCATTGATCGAAGTCTTGAATTGGTTATGAACTTTTTTCCCTGAAAGTTAGAACTCTCTAGGCTTGAATTTGTAGGAGCAGCACTGAAATTTCGTGCAACGTTAAAAATACATTAGACATATACGGAGATAGTTCTGCCATATTTTGTTGAAGATCTTAGCTTTATAGTAACCTTAAGCATTGTGGATGAAGAACCGGTTGGAGTCCCGCTCATGCCGACCACTTTGACTGACTTTTTCCTAAGTTGTTCTTAATCCCACCAGGCAAATATAAGGATGCTACCCACAATATAGACCCTGGTCGATATCCCTGGAAATGTTTTTACCGGAAGGTGCAAAGCGTCTGATGTGCGATGGGTCTTTTAGAAATTCGTATGTAGACCATAGAAAAATAGGACAAACCAAGATATCCCCTCCAAGCTTCGTCAATCATAAATCGGTGTATTGGGTACTACGTCCATTTTGATTGGCTAAACCGACACCGCTTACGTCATTATTTTTCTAGATATGACGTCAGTTTTTACCATGCTTCGAATTTCTTCAAAGCATTTTTTTTTTTCTCGTTTTAATGTGAAAAAAATCACTTGCAGAAGTTCGTCCAAGGTCTTGAAACACGATGTATAATGTACTAGCGAACCTTAAAAAATACATTATTATGAAACAAGGTTATGCATTGTATTTATCAACATACAGAAATTAACACGACTTCTAGCGTTATGAGGTACTTACCGTATTGCATTTCTTGATTGTCGCTGCAGTACATACAATTTCATCGTCAAACATTAGATTTATTAAGTTTAAATTTGATTAAAATCCCTTAAAATAGCCTTTTCGTTTATATATTCCACATAACATTGCCAATGTGATGGAAATAATACAATAGGTGCTATGGTATTAACTGTAACAATAGTTATTCATTCATTGTTGAATAAAGAATAGCCTTTTGTTTTCGCTCTTCATTTACTTGCTTGCTTGCTGAGTGGATACTGAACAGTGCGATACCGAACATTGTCAATTAATGGCTCTTTGGCAAGTTTTTAAATTCATTTTTCTACGTGTTGGTGGTCTAACAACGTGACATCGTCAGGTCGAATGAAAGTTTGATCCCGAGTTAATATTTTGAATGGTCAAATTGAAAAAAGTAGCACTAATGCGAAAGATAAAGTGGACAGACAGGGTGGACAGATAAAGTGGTGTCTACCACCGTAGAAAACCAGGAATACTCAGGGAATTTTATAAATCTGGAAAACTAAGGGAAATGTATAATTTATGAGGAAGACCTGTCCACAGTTGGTAAGAGCACTGCCCCGGCAAGGTAAAAGTCATGGGTTCGATTTTTACACTGGGTTCACTGCTGATCGGATTTTTTCAATGTGTAAATATCCTCTGTTGTAAAGATTTTTTTTTTTTCAGTTGTGAAATATCAATAGTGTACAAGATGCTTGGACTGGGTGGTGGTCGGATTAAAAAAAAATGGCATTGTGTATTATTTACGTGTTCCACTATAATAAGAACTCAGCGAATTTGAAAAACGAATATCACGGAAAATCTGGAAAACTCAGGGAATTTCAAGTCACAAAATTAGTAGACACCAAAAATTAGTCTACGGACCGCAACGTGATGACATCATCACATAGACCGAGCAGCAGATCATCGCTGCTCGTATACGGCGTAGGGAATTGGCGACCCCATCGTCCGGCCGGCTTCTGCTGGTTGCAATCAGCCAACAACGGCGTAGGGTATTGGCGACCCCATCGTCCAGCTGGCTTTTGCTGGCTGCAATCAGCCCTCGCAGTTAAACATCTACGCTGCTTGAAAGGAGGACCAGCAGAGAGGATTTCATTTACATTCACCCCATTTTTCATCCATTGATGACTCATTATTTCATCTCCTCTTGTGCTGTGAGTTGCGCCTCCGCGCAATGACCAAGGATGTGACAGGATGTACTTGCATTGACGATGGCCCAGGGGAAAGGGGGCGGAACCATTGGATAGCGCCTAGTTCTTAACAGCAGATTCTTGGATGGTCTAGCTCGTTGAGACTGGGAAGTGCGCCATTTGGGAGCTCTTCGGACCTTTGGTCTCGCCAACACTCGGGGGAGTGGGTGTCCCAAGTATCCATCAGTCAGGAGTACAAGTGATTTCGACGCCAAGTCATTGGACTTCGCCTCGATTTCCAGCTTGCTGACAAGGGTGATGAGGGTAGTACCCGGCAGCCTCGTTGGCTCCTCAGAACGAAGACGGAGAAGTGTGGGCATTTACGGCTAAAATTCATCATGGCTCCACCACATCCTAACAAGTCGCCTTCGCGCACAAAAAGGAGAAGACGACGACAGAGAGGCAGAATGAAGAGAAAGTCACTGAAGATAATAGAAAGAAGGCGCATATAGTTACCGAAGCAACCAGTGACACAACAGAAAAAATAGAAGTAGAGGAACAGACAAGTATCGTACCGACTATCACACGATATCTTGTTATTAAAGTAAAGAATGAAGCAGAGAATCCAGGTGGTTTGAAGGGGTTATCCCCTTTCATCATACAAAAACAACTGAATTATGTCGCCGGCGAACTTGCACATGTTAAAAAGCTTCGCAACGGCACCTTGCTCGTGGAGACATCCACTAACAAACAGTCAACTAATCTCTTAAAATTGAAGACCCTCGGACAATTCGAGGTTCAAGTTGAACCGCATCGTCAACTAAATTATAGTCAGGGCGTAATATCTTGTTGGGACTTGCAAGATGTCCCTGAAGAAGACATTAAGGATGAACTTGCCAGCCAAGGTGTAGTCAATGTTCAACGAATTAAAACAATAAAGAGTGGAGAACTGCAACCCACGAGTTCGTTAATTTTGACGTTTGCCATGCCGCAGCTCCCCAAGGACGTGAAGGCAGCATTCTATTGCTTACCTGTCTGTCCTTATATACCGAGTCCGCTCCGCTGTTTTAAATGCCAGCACTATGGACACACCAGCACGTCGTGTAAGGCGACCTCTGCTGTATGCGCAATATGCGGTACCAGTAGCCATGGTGCGGATCCTTGCACATCACTGAAACCTCAGTGTGTTAACTGCAAGGGTGATCACACGGCCTGGTCGCGTGACTGTCCGGTATTTAAGAAAGAAAAACGCATTAGAGAGCTGATGGTTATTGAGAAAATATCTGCTGGCGATGCAAAACGTCGCGTAAAAGAGTCTCAACGCACCCTTCCCTCGGGTGCGTTTTCACATGTTGTAGCCAGACTCGGAGTTAAAACTGTCTCGGTTGGTACCCAGACAGTTAATGTCTCAACACAAACAGAGTCTGATGTGCATGACGACCTTCCGAAGCCGCCCCAAGAATCGGAGCCTCCTCGCAATATGCCGACGCAGAGTCAGGCACAACAAACTCAGGCAGAGCTCTAGAGCTCCACGGGTTAAGACTACTTTTAGTCCATATATAGTCCCGAAATTAGTTCGAACTTCTCCTCTCGCTACAAGCATTAAGACTCTGACGAACGTTTTGTCTGCTCAATTAGCTCAGGAAGAGTCTGCACATACTATCGATGAACCAAGTTCATCTTTGGCTTCAGACATGATTCAGGACCACCTGATGGATATGGATTTTAATATTGTGGGAAGGAAAGGGAAACCTAGGTATAAACCTAAACTTAAACGGTAATCTTTTACTTGTTTTTGGAGAGTTTTATGATTTCCGTTTATTTTATATGATTATGCTCCTTAGTTGTTGTTTTATAGTGTAGTTTTGTTTTATCTTGTGAAGGCGCATTTACAGGTTTCCATTAAGTTTTATAGTGCAGTTTTGTTTTATATTTTATAAAGGCCCATTTACAGGCTTCCTTGTTATACTGGCCATTTACACCAGTGGGCTGATTGTGAAGACCTTTTACATCTTCATCTTTTATATTCTTTTATTATTTTAATTAACAGCTAAATTTTGACATGACCAAGATAAGGGGCTTCCCCCGTATCGGGACGGGCGTAAGCCATAGTGCTGTTACCGCCCATAAAATTCATTTTATCATTATCTTACCAAAAATTAGTACACTAAAGAGCAATAAAGATTTACGTCAAGTTTTTTTTTTTTTTAATTAATTAATTAATGTAGTGTTTTCGTTGAATCCACTTACTGACCAACGCTAGCTGACCCTTCACAGTCTTGAAATGAAATATTCAGTTTCAAGACTAGCAACTTCCATTGAACTTATCGCTTCACGTATTTTCGAAATATGGTGTAACCATGTCGTTAACTCAGAGTAGGCTATTGTATGAATTACGTATACGACCGTAATTTTAGTTGCCCATCCTGTGTGCCACAAAACATATCATTGTCTATAAACTAGCTGGATAACAGAAACTGAAGGAGTGCAGAAAGCTGTTGTAAGCAAGCGTATCCAACTTCACGATAGAAAGTATAAGCAAACGCATGTTTTGCTCAGATTTCAGGTTTTGCATTTGATTTTTTGTTCATAGTATCTACCTTGTGTGTAAACTTTCAACGGCAGTTTCGACCTGGTGGTGTGGAATATTACCCAGTAAGCCCGTCACACACACACATGATGTCCTGCGGCCAGAGCTTGTCTAGGTACCATTCTAACATTCATGTGGTACAGCCCTTCGTCAAGATACCCAGCAGAATAACTCGAACCTGCCTGACAAACCGGTATTGTTTTGCTGCGATCGAAACCACGGGAACTGAATAAATTTTGTGTAAATTTTAAAACATAAAAGTGTCTTCATTAAAATTTGATTTGTTATATCTTCGTGTAACTTAATTCTATTCTAATTACACGTTAGTCAGTTGGAAGAACAATCGCCTGTGAAAATGGAATCTTCCAATCCGTAAACAGAAGGAAAACAAAGTTCAAACCTGATATTCCATGCCCTGCGGTTATCATATTTTTCTGTTTATTTATTGATTGTCTTTTCAAAAAGGGACTCTGAAAAGGAATAGGAACAAGATTTCGTATTAAAATGTAAACTTTTATTTTCTAAGATGCTATTGATTTTGGATTGTTCGGAAAGCATTCACGAAGTGAACCGTTGACACTTGTTTACAGCCAGGGTATCAAGATCTTCCTTCGTGTACGGAAAAGACAAAAATCTTCAGTATTGAATGAGACACACAGGCACAACATAAATAGAAGAATGTTCACGCCCAGACGGTTTTGCTCTGAAGAGATTGTAACCGTGGAGCCGGATTCATCCACCATGTTTGTGTTGCCAATTTTAACAACTTCCGAAGATGTTATTGTGAACCAAAGCGCTCAATTAAATCATCCATAACTTACCCATCAAAAGCTAAAGTGTTGTGTTGTTTGTTTATTTATATGTCGAGAGGAGACCTACCCAGCCTCCGTAGTCCAGTTGACAACGTCGTGGCCGACCATCTTGACTGTTTTGCAGAGTTTCACCAGGTAGATGCCAGAATGGTACCTTAGGGCCCAGGCCGGTACATTCGCTATCCTCTACCAACCCCATCCTGTCCTGAGCCAAAGATGCCAGAAGGTCGTAATAAATTTAATTCGAGAGGAGACCTGTAAATAAATAAGTTGGCAACGCCATGTGAACTCGAGTTGGATATATATTACAGAAGGGAATAGTCCCATGTTATTGCTGCTTCAAAATTGTCTCGAACCGTTGGTATCTCGTTTAATATCATTCGGGAAGTCCTGGTTTCGATACCAGCGGGCCACCATCCTGACATGTTTTTCAAGAACTTTTCCTCATTCACACCAGGCCAATGCCGGGATAGTACCTTCACCTTATAAGCAGTTTTCTGTGAACGTGAATGTGTATAGATTGTGCTTTATTGTTTGTTTCGAAGTAAAACTACATTACTCTTTTCTTTTTTCCAGGCACCATGTTGTAACAAAGTTTATACGTGTCGTTTCTGTCATAATGAAGCTGAGGATCACGCACTCAATAGGAAAGACGTGGAGGAGGTTGTATGTATTTTATGTGAAACTAGGCAAAAAGTACAAGAAAAATGCTCCTCTTGCACAGTCAGTTTTGGACAGGTAGGTTCAGTAAAAATTATGCTTTTTGGTTGCATTTGTTGGTGTTACAAAATAAAATTGTCTGATGTTATAATTTGATGGAAGATTTCATGTCTGTGTGAAGAGAATTGTATCGTTTTTCTCATAGTGGTGTGAATGCGACTTACCAAATTATGCAACATATGGTTTGAGTAACGAACTATCAACAACTACAGTAGTATAGATGTGTCTGAAGACCCAAACTCTATTGGTAGTACGACAGTTTTGCAATTGGGCGACCCGGATTCTTTCCCATGTTCTCTTATTTGTACCCATGAAATTTATTCGCGCTGTCAAAATAACCTGGGAGCTACCTTGAGGGGTGAAAGTCGAAATAGGATGAGATTGGCATGAACATTCTTGCCTTGTGCCAAACCGCACAAATAAGCCTTTCGTTAACCTTGTACGGTCTACAGATGTCCGTTCGTACTGGTGGGATCCAATATTTTAGTAAAGCTTTCGTACAGGTGGATTGAGTTTGTGTTGATTTATTATAATTTCTAGTCTAAGAAACTGACTAATTTTAGCTCACAGCATGTTTTAGTTTCCTTCCAGTCGCCGTACAGTTTGTTCCCGTAACTTTCATAACTCGCTACTAAACGGTAAAACTATGCCATGGACGGAACGTGAGAGATGTGGAGTTAGTGCTCCACATATTTTCGACCAGCGGCACGAATTGAGGTGGGGTGGTCACTCCCAAGACTCGACCGCTTTTACCTCCCAAGGTACATCAAAGAGACACCCAGGTACTCAGTTTGATAGGATGTTGATGCACCTCAGAGCACCCGGCATGGGAGCACTAAAAAAAAGTCTCCATTATCCTGATCGGGGTTTGAACCCTGGCCGGCCGATTCGTAGCCAGGCGCACTACCGCCTGAGTCACGGCGACTCATTACTCGGTATTATTAATGTTTATTCGTAGTATGAGCAAAAAGTAAAATATTTTAATATTTCCTCCTAAAGTTAAGTAATATTTAGATAGTAACTTAAAAATTTGAAGTACGCATGAAACCATTATTGCGAATAGGCTCGATGAGTGTGTTCTTCCATCGTTAGATTTTAGGCAGATCTTCTGCCCAGCTTGTCTTGTTTCTGTTAGTGCGAATACCAACTGCATTCTTTAGTGGACTGTTTGGATATCCTACTCGCACTGTAAGCGCTGTTGCACGTTTATCCATGGTTCCGTGATTCGATTTGAGCGTGTGTGATTTTAACATTGGTTTGAATTGCACGTGAAACTGCAGGTTTTGTCTTCTATATTCTGAGTGTTGGAGAGACTGTTGAACTAAAAATAATTACTTGAGTCACTTTGTCATAAGAGTACTTCCATTTCAGTTCACCCATGTAAACCCTAAATTGTCCCATTGACTATATCTCTTATCTCTGTGATACTTTTACAAGATCTCAAAAGTGTTTCTTCTAAACGCTGTTCAAAATTTAGCGCTTGTTTCAAAGGAAGTAAAATCAACCCCGATTTCTATTGAAAATTTTAGCATCCTCCCGCGCCCCGCTCGTAGAGGTATTCCCGGGACGCCACTGCTTCTAGTAACATCATCATGTGATTCCGCATATGCACTTTGGTATGTACATTTTTTGTTTCAAAGCTCTATGTGCAATAGGAGTCGAATTAAAGCCGTGGTACGAAGATTGTCACATGTTAACTATCCAAAAGAAATTGAATCATATATGACAAAACTAATTGCATAAATATACAAAATAAAAAGACCATTACACATTTTTAGCGGGAAAACAGCACATCTGGGCCGGGCCGAAGAGACGAAAAAAGGGACTTTAAAGTTCAGGTGTTTCTGCTTCTATTCTAAATAATAATAATAATAATATATATATATATATATATATATATATATATATATATATATATATAATCAGAATTTTAAAAGTTGAGCCTAGAAAATTGCTCTTCGGCAGTTTTTCTACAATTCAGAATTCCGCAGGGCCCAAACTACTCAATTTTGGTGAAAGCTAAAATAAGGCCCTTATAGAACACTGTAATATCTACGAAATGAAAAAAAAAAAAAAAACTCAATATGACTAATAGGACCCATGTTAAAAATGATCAAATTTCGGATTAAATTTGGCAGCATTGCAATTAATTTCTTGGGAAAGTAGCCACTCAGCAGTAATGATTTTACATACGACAAAATATAACCTGCAACAAATGTTATGCTTTTTATTTCATGCAAATCCCTAAAGTATCTTTCAAGTGAACATTCATTTCATATTTGATGCCAATATATGACCTTGGCAACTATTTTGAGAGCTTCTAGCTGTTCAGATTTATTTATTTATTTTTTTTAAACAAAAAAAATACGTGTCTTTATTTTTCATATACTTTTTGGAAAAAAAAAAGACAAACATCCGCGACCATGATATAGACCAGCCTGAATGAATTGAAATGAAAGTAGCCGTAGTTACTGCATTTTTTACTTACTATGTATAAAACTATGACAGTGTGTCTACAGACTATGAAGGTTATAAAAGAAGTAATGACATTGAGTCATTGGCCATGAAAGTTATAAAAAGGAATGAAATTGAGTCATTGGTCATGAAAGTTATAAAGAAGTAATGAAATTGAGCCACTAGCAATGAAAGTTATAAAAAAGGAATTAAATTGAGTCATTCGCCATGAAAGTTATAAAAAATGTAATGAAATTAAGTCATTGGCCATGAAACAAGTAATGAAATTGAGTCATTAGCCATGAAAGAAGTAATGAAATTGAGCCATTGACAATGAAAGTTATAAAAGTTATAAAAAAGGAATGAAATTGAGTCATTGGCCATGAAAGTTGTAAAAAATAATAATGAAATCGAGTTTCAGGTCATGAATTCAGTCAAGTACCCTAAACATCGAAATTTTTATCTGTCTTTAACGGTACATTTTCCCAAATGTGCAAAAAATATTCTTATACAGTTGAAGCATGTTTAATATTGTGAACTTTTATACAGCAGAATGTGTTAAGAAATATAGTTAACCAGGGAGTTTGGGTGTGGTTCTCCAGCTACACTCAACAAGTCTTCATCCTTTTGTTGTATGCAAAAGTCATGAATTTGGCTTCTGTGAATTCTGTAGACATCCTGTGTGATGATAATCTTTGTCTTAAAATATCCAATAAATATAAAATGTAATGTAATGTTAGCCTGCATGATCATATCAGTAATGTTCATACTAGAATAATGTCTGTAGGTTTTTGTTTGTCACGGCCGTTTTTAGTGGTAGGCACAAAAACAGGTTTTTGTTTTATCAAACATGTATTATTCAAAATGCAGTTTTCGTTTTCTGAAATTAAATTTCGGGATTTTGTTCATACCCTAGCTTAGTTTTTATTTCTCGTAAAGTTTGTCTTGTATTGGAGATATTGCCTAAATATATTTCTATGGTAATGTAGACTTCTTTTATTATTTATTTTTAGTTTAAATGTCGGGATTTTGGATTTAAAAAAAAAAGTGAACACAAGAAGACAAGGTACCAAGGTGCCGTAGCTCAGTGGTAGAGCGTTGGCGTAGCATTCGGGAGGTTGTGGGTTCGATCCCAGCGGCCGACCACCCTAACTGAGGTTTTTTCCTCAGTCACCAGGCAAATACCAGGATGGTACCTTAACATATGCCCTGCCCGAATCCTTTCCCTGTCCCAGCCTTAGCCTTAGACGCCTAAAGGCCATAAATAAAATTCAAATTCAAAAATAATGGGTTGAACGAAAAATCCAGGCACTATGGGTTGAACGAAAAATACATTAAACCTTGTTTTCAATTCATAATACGTCTTTTTAAGCAAGTTGACTTACTTTTAAAACACGGTTTTTCTGCAGTATTTTGCTCTTGACTTAGGGTGCTATGGATAAAATGACGAAACTATATCATCATTGTTTTACATAGGCATTGATTTATCCACACACACAACCGACATATTACTTGACATAGAGTGGATGAACCGCTTTTTTTCTTTAACTTCCACCGCACTGCATTCACTCTGTCACATTTCTCGCGTTTCATTATAAGCTTTGTTACTTTTTCACGTCTGTAGGCAAGAGTCAAGTAAACAGAATGTCTCCATGTTGCCCAAAGGTAGTGAGTGGTTCATTCAGTTCCTGATAACGTTCTTCAAATAGGGAGACTGCTATCAAGGTTGCCAGTGGCTTTTGTGGAAAGTCGAAACAATTGCAGGAATTTATATATCATTTCATGTTCTAGTAACAAGTGTGGAAATTATGCTAGGAACCTTGATTTCATTATATAAATATCTTTGTATGTTATGTTCTGAAATCGTAATTTAATGGTAAATCAAAGCTTTTGACTACGCGATAAACATCGTTCGGTTATTTGTTTTTTATACAGAATATTTTTAATTGTAGCTTTTTCTTCTATTTTAATTTTTGTAGAATCCATTTTTTAAATTTATTATCTTAATTACGTTTTCTTACGGTGGATTATGTATAATGTAAATAAACAGTATATAAGTGTATATAATTGAATTTAAAGGCATATTTCAACATTCCCCCCACTCCAACCCCTTCGTTGGATACTAACAAATGAAAATTCCCAACTAATAAGCCGATATTTACATGAAATATCTTTTTTTTTTCTCACTAGCTTTTAACCTGTAATGCATGAAAATGACATCCATTCTAGACTCACCCTTTTTGAAAATTTTGAACAGGATTTTTTTTTTATATTGATTTGTGTCTGTTCGTACGTTATAAGAAATACATATGAAGACACTTGTCGTGATAAAACCGCTGCGGGAATATGATCCAACCTTTGGATAATGACAATTGGTGGAGGGATGAATCTGGTAATGGTATGAGAATCACGGTCGCCATCTTGAAAGCCGCTATCGTGGATTCAGCTCGAGAATTTAAAATGCGAAGGGGGTCGTGTGACACATCATTTTAGGCTAGCATGTTCTCAGAAATTCAAACATGAAGACTTTTCACACTTACGTTTATTTGTTTAGAAGATAGGGATTCTGAAATTGATTATTAGAAAATAGATATGATTATAATAGTATACATACCGGTAAACCATTTAAAGAATGTAGAATAAGTTATCTTTAGACCTGAAAAGGCATTTAATTATTATTTGTAATTAAAATTACATGTACACAAAACTATTTCACAAACTAAATAAGTTAATTAACATATATAACACAAATAACATACATTTGTACCATATACAATATTTACAAATGGAAACATTTAAATTCAAAAAGGTGTATAAGACATAAGAACGTGCGTTAGTGAGAGAAACAAATGAAAGACGCCGTGTCACGTTCGCAAATATTACAAAATGACGTCAAAACATCCTTACCAAATTAATTGCATTCGCACATTTTTAAATTTACCACATTAAGCACATCTAGGACACCACATTCCAGTTTTAAGAATCCCTATGTTCTAAACAAATAAACTAAGGTGAGAAAAGTCTTCATATTTAAATTTCTGAGAACAAGCTAGCCTAAAATGATATGTCACACGACCCCCCTTCGCATTTTAAATTCTCGAGCTGAATCCACGATAGCGGTTTTCAAGATGGCGACCGTGATTCTCATACCATTACCAGATTAATTCCTCCACCAATTGTTATTATCCAAAGGTTGGATCATATTCCCGCAGCGGTTTTATCACAAGTATCTTCATACGTATTCCTTACAATGTACGAATAGGCACAAATCGATATTTCAAAAATACATTTTGTTCAAAATTTTCAAAAAGGGTGTGTCTATGGATCATTTTCGTGCATTACAGGTTAAAAACTAGTGAGAAAAAAAAATACATGTAAATATCGGCTAATTAGTTGGGAATGTTCCCTCGTAAGTAAAATAGTATACGAAAACGTTAAAGGGATGTTGCCAGTACCATAGTCACTTCTCGTTTTGCGCAGTGATATGCGTGCTGACATTCATAGTTACATATTTCAGATACACTCGCGAAACGTAATTGAAAAAAACAACATATTTTCTTTGTTTTTCCAGTACGTGTGTATGATCTGCAAATTATTTGATGACGAGGACAAGAATCAGTACCACTGTGATGGCTGTGGAATTTGTCGCATTGGTGGGCGGGACAAATTCTTTCATTGTGAAAAATGTAATATGTGCCTTCCTATCAAATTGCATAACCGACATAAGGTAAGGAATGCTATCAGTCCTGGGAATGTTATTTTTTTTTTTCCTTCTTTATAACAATTATTTCTTTTCTGTTTGTTAATATAAGCTGTAAAAGGAATCATGTTCGAAGTTGAGTTAGTGGTTGTAAGAAGAAAGGTGAAAACCAAAGTGCACAAGTAGGTGGAAGTCGTGTGATGTTTAAATTTGTGATAAAATTTCTCTTCTTGGATGAGGCAATATTCAACTGACTACAATTTATTTCAGTAGCTCTGTGTGTTGTACAGGAAACATGAGAGGTTTTTCTTTTTCTTGTCACTGCTTTTGAATGTGTATCTGATGCACGACTAAATTCTAAATAATTCTCTTGAACCCGTCGAACGGCTTTAGCGAATTGAGTACATTTTGGCCTTAAAAAGTTCCCAATCTTTAAATTTCTGGCGTTTAAAAAGCACCTTAAGACTGCAGAACGCTAGTCACATCATTTTACTATTGGGAGAAGGAAAATAGGTGGTAGCTGCCATCACTTAGATTCAGAATTTAATTTTCAGAACAGGAGTAAACAAAATATTGAGTATGGTACTTTAACCCTTCTTGCACTAAACATGTATAGTGGCAAGTTCAGACATGTCTGAAAGTCTCGTTGTAGTTCCAGTTTTTCTGCAGTAGTTGTGTGGTAAAGTAGTAGTACCGGGATTTGATACACTTTCTCTGGCCATATACCTCTACGTTTTTACCTTGTAACCTTGAAATGAAAAATGCAATATTTTTTTTTTTTTTTTAACAAAGCTAAATTTCAGTACATTTTAGCTTCACAACAAATGCACAATGTATATTCTACCACGATTTGAAACTTTTTTTTTTTTAACATTTATAACTGAGGGTTAAAATATTACAAATGTACGTTATTTTATGGTGTGTACCATCCTACGAATTTTTGTGCGAATCTGAGGTGGTCTATTTGGGAGCTATGATGATTTTGACATGGAACGACCTTATTCAAAACATATTCAAGTGTATTATTTAGGTAGTTTTAATGCATCTAGGAACAAATATTTTTTTTTTTTTAATATGAACTTCTTTATCTTAAATATTAATACTAAGCTGCAACGATGTAGCGTTTGACTGGTTGCAGAACACTTTAGGAGTTGGGTCACAAAACATTAGCTTGAGAAAAAGGTATTAAAACACCGAAATAACTTGAAAAAATTATTTTAAAAAAATTTTTTAGACATACTTTTCTTAAAGAATTCGTACTAAAATGTAAAAAAACTAATTTTGTTTGTGCAGAACTAAAAAGAAAAGTATGAGAGCGCGCTCATGCTTCTCTTTTTAGTCATGCGTAAACAAAATTAGTTTTTACTTTTTATTACGAATTGTTTAAAGAAAAGTATGTTTAAGGGTTTAATTATTTTTGACTAGAGTTTTTATAATAATCAGAATACATGACGTTAAGTTTATATTTTACTAAGGTGTAAAAATGCATTTTTCTACTTCCACCTATCGCCATACAGAATTTTATACGGGATACGTTAAAAATTCATTGTCAAAATATTTCGCTCAGTCGTATCGAGCTTTGTAAAAATAAGGTAGCAGAGGTTAAATGCTTACTTTCCACTAAAACTATTTTTGGTAGGAGTGACCGGAGCAGTGGAAAAGAACAGCCCAAGCTGAATTCTTCTTTAATCACCCAGTAACTCATGCGTAAGGTAGATTTAGATAAAAAGTGTGTGTGCTTTTTTAACCAGATGAACTTGAATCAGATTGAGGGAAATATTATGTCAGCAGTTTTAAACAATGTTTCCAGGTAGTCCTTTTTTATGTAGCAGAAGCGAAACATGTTCATAGATGAAAATAACGAATGTAAAACTGGCATTTAATATACTCAAAAGCAATAATTAGCTGCAATACTAAGAAAAAAAAATTCCTTCATTTATATACATAGAGAGATTACCGGCATCTTTAGCACAAAAATAAGGTACATTCACTAAACATGAAGGGAAATACAAGTGATTGCAGCGTACCTAATTTTTTACACCATTAAAAAAAACTGGCGTAACAGGTCTATAGGCCCTGAGCCTGCCCCAACGCCATCGGTCCGTGTTCGGTGGAACTACGTTCACCTGAGTATCGGTTGTGGTCAGCACTGCGCGTACCTAACCACGAACGGGCTTATCAGACCGAGTGTGGCCGTCACATCTTTATTCACGTGACTCTCCAATTTGCCTCACGACGCTGGGTGGAAACGAAAAGTGGGACTCCAGCCGGGAATTGAACCCGAGACCACGCGAACATGATGAGTCTAACGCTCTAACATCTAGACGACTGTGGAGCCCCTAATTCTTTACACCATACTCGGTTTTATGTCTTTTACAATTTTGTGAAATGGTCTGGCACTTCAATAAGTTAAAAGTGAACGAACGCTTAAACTAGGGGTGTATCTGAAGTACAGTCGTAGCGGATATATGTTGGGAAGTGAGATTCGTCTGGACATGATGTAAAACTAGCGATAATAATATCTATTACAAATAACTAGGACTACAGACGTAACTGTAGTCTGCATCAGTTAATAATGAGACTTGCGAACAAAGCAATAGGTACATCAGCTTAGGAGATTGAACATCATATGAGCAGCCAAGCCGCTACACGCCCTTTTCCAGTGAACAGCACATCATTACACATCGTTAGGTCACTTCGTTAACTTCACTCTGTAGGATGGTCATCTGTGCATCAACATTCGACTATACTCCTACTTCGTTAAGCTTTATTGGCCACATACTATACTTAAAATGTGTGCGTGTCCGTCGGCAAGTCATCACGATATTCTACTGCGAAGTCTTCATTTCAGAAAATCGTAAGAACCGCGAACTGACCAAAGAGTATTGTTATTTTCCTTAAGTTTCTCTCTTTTTTAAAAAAAAAAAAAATCGTCTAAGGCTCTTTTTATGCTAACACGTTTTTCAAGCGACTTGAGAACTACACAAACAGCGCGTCCTTTAAAACAATGGAAGCAGATGAGTGTGTTTATGCAAATGTTGCCTGATTTTCAAGTGCCGCGTTCTCAAAGTCAGCCGTTCGTGTTCTACAGAACGCGAAAAGCTATTGTTGATAAACATAAGAGGAAGGAGCAGGTTGTGCTTTTACTCCGCATCGTTGCCAGGCGGTTTTAGGCCAGTTACTCACACTTTACTTATATCTCATGTACAAAACGCATTGGCAACACAACCATCTTAATTTTCTTCTTTCGTTTTCTTTCTTCTTTCCACCCAGCTACTCTAGCGACATGGTTGTAATGATAAAAAGGGTACAAAATAAAAAATTCTTGCAATTTGTTTTTAAGTTTGTTGCATAAAAGGGCTCTTAAGTAATCACCTTTGTTCATCTACTACATGCACCAAACCATTCTATTAAATTTCGTACTTCTCCTTGACGTCAGAGATACATAACAAAATGATTAATTACTCCATGTAAAGCAGAGAAGAATATTGAAAAATATGTACAGTACAATTAGAATAAGTGATTAGTCTAGAAAATAAACAAATTGGACATGTTGTAAGTAGATGAATGTTATTTTGACACGTGACCTTACTAACATAATAGTTTGTCAATATTATTAGAAATTATTTATGCAAATAAGTCAAGACAGTTTTGTATGAAACATGAGAAGACTACGAGTATTGAGTTAATGTAACAGCTACAACAAAATCGATTACCATGCTTTATAAAATGGATCCATTAGGAGAAATGTGTGTTAAATTTTTCATTTTTTTAAAGAATGAAAGTGATATTATTTTGTTGCATATTAATTTTCTTTCTAGTGTGTAGAGAATGTTTCCCATGCAAACTGTGCTGTGTGCTTGGAGGATATACATACATCACGGATTCCTTCTCATATACCATCGTGTGGTCATTTAATTCATCGAACGTGTTTCGAAGACCTAATCCACGCAGGCCACTATGCATGCCCAACATGCCAGACATCAATGCTGGATATGACGACTGTAAGTGTGTATGTTGTTGTTGTTGTTTTATGTATTATTCAGTAGTCTATTGTCCAAGCGAATGATTCAGAGTTAATTTTAAATTATAAACAATATAGACTAGATCCTATTAGTTTTATTTTTGGCTACAATATTTTTGTGAACTTCACAGGGCTTTTGTTTTTCCTCAAAATAAAGCGAGCTTTGTTGGTTGCTATTGTGATATGCCAAAATGTATTTGTGTTACTTATAAAATGATGAATTGTGTGCAGCAGTATTGTGAATAAAGAACTTGAAAACAATAAAAGAAAAAGGAATAATCTAGTTCTGAGTAGAAAGAGTTAATTTACGGTGACATATGAATGAAAAACAAGCTTCATTAAGAAACGTGAGCTTTATGAGAAACCCAATTAACCAAAAGTTAAAATCAACTCTTTCGCGCATAATTGAGCCATTCTCTGAATGAAATAAAATTAAAAGCAGCAGCAGTTCTCAGATTACACAATACATTATGTACAAATAATATAAATAAAAAAAAAAGTCACTTGGGAGTCGCCCGAAGTCACTACTAATCGGGTAGCTCGGGTTCAAATCCCGGCCAGGACACTGGAGACTTTTCTCACAGTGTTCTATGCCTGGCAGTCTTGAGCTACTCAGCCTCCTATCAAATTGAGTACCAGAGTGCCCTTGGTATTCATGGGCAGCGTGGGAGATAAAGGCGGTTCGTGCTGTAGGTCGAGAACATGTGGTGCCCTACCTGTACCGGCGCGTGCGCATCGTACCGGGGATACCTTTACCTTTTACCTTACCAGATTTACTTGACCTACCACAAATCGGGCAACAAAGCTCACTTTGACTAAATCCAAGCCAAATTAAAAGTAATATTTTTCTGTTAACAACTAAGTATGTGATCAAAGTGTTTATTGTAACAATATGTTTCTAAAATTCTTGAATTGCCGTCATATACTCGTAGGCCTGTAACACGATAGCAGTAGTGCCAGTGTGTGTGAAAGTAAGAATGGTACAATAGGGCAAGATGCTGTTGTATAAAACCTAACATTTTTGCTTTTTACGCTGGCACACTGCTATTGCTAAGATTCATCGTGTCATAAATGCTGTCGTGTCACACGGGCCTTGTAATCTTGTCGATTTTAATCGTTTTACAAGTTATGTAACTATTCAGTTAGCGTAGGTTTCTCGATTTTTATTATTTTTATTTGCGTTCATGTCTCCGAGGAAGTTTCAGTACTAAAATGAAACGTTAGGGTAGTTTAGTATATCATAGTGCCCAAAAGATTAACACAAGTTGACATCTTAAGTACATAGTAATACATGGAGTTAATCCGGTAATTGAGATTTTTGTCAGATCTTGGCCAGACTATGTTCGCCAGCAAAACCATAGCCTAAATTCAGATCATATAGTGATAACAAGAACTAGCGAAGAAATTCGAATGTCATTTGAATTTGTATTAAGTGTATAAACAAGTGATTTTCAAAAGATAAAAGTATTGTTTTTAAGGGAGGAATTTAGATACTGCGTTCAGTATATCTAGGCAGTTTCAAAATGTTGGTAACACGGCAGCGTTATCTAGAATGGTCAAAGAATAAAAAAATAAATAAATAATAATAATAAGAAGAAACCTTACCAACAAAGCTGTATGGTTTTACAGACTGCCCCTTAAAGAGCGGCGAGTCCAACCTTTAGAAGGCAAGGACACACAAAACCGAGATTTGAACACCGATCGAAATCCCTTCGGAAACTCATGCGCAACGGAGAAATCTAAGAAAATTTTAAACACGATACCAATAGTTTTCACACAAACTTCCAGGAACCTGTCAGGGTTAGGACACGTTACTGTTCCCTTACTTTCCCAAATCCTTTTGAAATCTCTCGTACTATAAATCAATAAATCATAATCTTAATTGTCACACGTAACTCAATATAACCTAATCGCCGATACACCCTAACCTCTAGTTCGCCGATGCAAAACAATCGAACTGATACTCTGCACAGCCTCCTTTTTCAAACCAAATAAAATATTCAGTTCATTATTCTCGCCAACTCTTCAACTAACCCTTAACCATTCCGAACCATTCTTCGTAGAATACCGTTTAATTAAACCAAGTGTGATTCTTGCAATGAGACACCGCACTGAGTCAGATTAGTAGGAAGAACTGCTGTGTGAATAATATATAAAAGTATTGTGAAGTAAGATTTTTCGGTACCTATCGACAAAGTTATTATGCAACATAGGGAGGAATCGTTAAGATGGCGGACCACGTGTTTGCTTTTGTAGCCCATGAAACGCACTTTTTAACTGCCGCAGTGCTCAGTACCAACCATGCATTGCGTTTAGTCTCGAACACTAACCAACTTTAAAATATTCTTGGTGGCTAGTTGGTTCGCTTTCGAATAGCCAAGCAGTTTCGGTGATCAGGAGAAGTACGCACGAATTCTTCTGTTACGGTCTTTCCACTACGTGAGTAACTTCTGAGTATACTTCATGTTTTCTTTGACATGTTCATAGCTTAGTGATCACTGAGTGTACATTCAATCTGAATGGCAAATTGTACAAGTATGAAATGAGTGGGGTAAGTTATACCATACAGAAAATAAAATCACCATATATTATTACAGGGTTCCCACACACCTGGTAAACCGGGAAATCTCAGGGAATTACGAAAAAAAAAAAACCTCAAGAGAAAACGAAGATTTGATAAATGTTTAAGAAAATAACTAAAGTGTGTAATTACAGTGTAGATCAGAACTTTATTAAACTGTAGATGAAGATTAGTACATTTTGTGCAAAAGTTACTCAAGAAAGTGCGTCTGAAAAGTGTTAACATTTGACAGTGTTCTCTATTGTAAAGCCATTGTGTGTGTATCCTGTGTGGAGTCAAATTACGTAGATTAATGTGTTACAAAGTATGCAAACAGTATATTTGTGTTAATAGAAAATGGATTCTAGTTTTTCTGGGGGAAAAAACACGTAGGCGAGAATTTGTGGCTGTGAGGGGAAATGGAGGAGGCCACTGAAATAAATATATATTTGTGCTACGTTTGTTTTCGTGTTTAACTGCATCAAAAATGATGTAAGTATCCTTTCCTTATAATTTTACCCTATTATATATAAAATTATATAATAGGTTACATATGAGAGTTAAGTGTGAATTTGTGTACGTAAATTCTCTTCGGACACGACGTAAGAACTCGGAAAATAATTAGGGAATCTGGAAAACTCAGGGAAAACAAATTTAGAATTGGCGTGGAAAGCCTGTATTATGTAAATTATAATATCTAAGGAGAGTTTGATTTATTTATTTTTTTTAATTTATTGTAGCTATGGAAGTATTTAGATAATGAAGTTGAATTGAACCCCATGCCCAAAGAATACAAAGACTACACCGTCGACATTCTATGTAAAGACTGCCATAAGGTAAGTGGTACAGGTTTTACTTTTCCTTGTACGTCTTGTTGGTAGTTAAATGATATGTGACTCAATGTGATATGCAAAGATTGCACTGATGAATTGCGTTATATGAAACAAGAATTCGTATTCATATTTCATTGGCTGCCCCGTTGGTCAAGCATGTAACCTCATGCATTTATATACAGTAGAAGTCCGATAGTCCGGCACGTTCGGGGACCTACCCGGTGCCGGATTACCGAAAATGCCGGACTATCGGGCAGTACCTCTTACTACTGGTATAGGCTAAGCCGTACAGCGAAAATAATGAACTGAACTTGTGTGTGGTGACAGCCGAGTAAAGTCAGAACGCTTCCGATTGATTCCGAACATTGCTGATTACGTCTAACAGTAGCAGACGCGTTGTGGACACTTCCGAGTGGTGTCGGGCGTTCCGGACTATTGGATGCCGGTCTATCGGACTTCTACTGTATAATAATAAATATCACCTGTAAGTTTTTTTTTTTTAATGGAACATCGAGAATTAAAATCGACACGTATTTGTGCAATATGTTTTAAACTTGTTGAAAACAAACTTAATTTAGTATAAGCCTGACCACCATACAGGTAAGAGTCAGCTTTGCCTTCACATGTATATTTTAATCATAGATAGCTTAATATGTTTGGTGTTGTATTTCTGAGATATTTTTTTTTAATGACCGAAGACTCTTTCATAAAATTTGTTATGAAAAAAAAAAATCCCTTCTACGTAGAGATCTACTTCTTTCGCAGCTTATAATTTCTTGGACACTGTTTTAACATATTCTTAAATTGAATCATAGTCATCTCTCGTTTTCGAGACAAATGGAAAAATGTAGTAATTGATTTGTTTATAAACCATTATTCAATTTTACCTTTCCCCTGGCCCTAATTTAATTATTATTCTGTCACCTTTGAGCTTCGCATCAAATTATCCCTTCGACCTAGCGGAAAGATCTTAACCTGGTACATTGGCCTGCAAAATTGTATTACGTAAAACTTTTGGTAAACTTTATATTTTTATGGGCTAGTCTAGTAACTTCGGACTTCGGCCCGTCACGATTCGCCCTTAGCTGTTAAAATCCACACCCATGCCCCTAACAGGACTCGAACCCGGGACCTTCGAGCCGATGCCCAACCGCTCGGCCACCCGGCCGGCAATTGTATTAAGTGTCTGATGGTCCGTGTCAGAGGAGACATGAAGAACCGTGGGAATACCCCTTTTCAATGAGTGCGGTATATCATTTACACACATCATATTCGCTGGTATCATTTGGTGCTGATAGAGATTTACTTCAATTCATAAACCAGTCCCTATTCCAGGGCCTTAAGAAAAGAAAAAAATGACCTCCACCACCTCATCTCAAACCGCAAGAAAAACGAAACATAACAGGCTTTTGAAGCTCGCGTTGTTTTACTTTTGACAAATTATATAAAATGAAATGAAAATAAAACATTAAAGGAAAGGTGTGTACGTGCGTGCGGAGGGGGAGGGGAAGGGGGGGGTCCAAATTACTCATCGCACTGGTGTTTCCATCTTCACAACTTCCATTCTTACTATTCGTGTCTGTTGCTAGATTGTGTTTCAGGAACCAGAAAATGGTGTTTGGTAACGGTTAAAAAAAGGGGGGAGGGGGGAGCAGAGAACACCCTATCAACTGTATGAATTCAGTTGTACTCACAGTCCTCCTTTGTAACGTGAGAAGGTCTCATATGCCATCTATAGTCTATATGGGAACTAGCACTTAAACTTTTCAATTATGAACTAAATAATAAAATAAATAGAGCAAAGCGTATACTCGTATGCCTACATTTTTCTCTTGGATACGACATGAATCAACATTGGTGATCTCCAATTATTTCATCTACGTATACGCTTAGGTGAGTTAACGTGCTGGGAGTAACGAGAAGACATAGATCCACATTGGACCAGATTTTCACCTTGAAACAAATCTTAGAGAAGAAATTGGAATACAATGGGACTGTTCATCAGCTATTCATTGATTTTAAGAAGGTTTATGATTCTATTAAAAAGGGAAAAGTTATACAGTATCCTGGTACAAGTTGGAATTCCGAAGAAACTTGTTCAACGTGTGAAAATGTGTCTCAGCGATCCCATAAGCAGAGTACGGGTAGGTAATAGTATGTCAGATAGTTTCAAGATTCGCAACGGATTGAAACAGGGTGATACCTTGTCATCAGTACTGTTTAACTTTGCTTTAGAATATGCGATTTTAAAAATAAAAAGAGGACAAAAAGGGACTAACATTAAATGGCTTGAATCAACTGTTCGTGTATTGTGAGCTCGAAATTTTAAGGTCCTTTTATCATATTTCAGATCTAGATTGCAGCCGCCCCATCCTGCATCCCACTCTAATGCGGTACCAGTATTGTCAGACTTGAAACCGATCGTGCGAGAAAGCTATTGAGAATCTTGAGTTAATTGAATTTTATTTATAGCCTAATTTGAATTTTATTTATAGGCTTTAGGCATCTTAGTCTCAGGCGAAATTTTTCCTGTGCTTTCGAACTGGTCTTGTTTTAGATTATCAATTCTATTTGAGCAATAATTTATTAACCTTTTCATTGACAACAATGCTGAGTAGCGTGGGATCATGATAAAGTGAAAGGATCGTAATCGGATCACTCTCCATGTATTGTCCGTTTAGCCAAGGACGAATAATCTGACATGAGAACACAACACACACGCAATAAATTTGCACAAGAGAAAAACACAGAGAAAAGAGTCAAAGTTTTTTTTTTTTTTTCTAACTCATGCTCGTTTCGTAACGAAATATCCTTATGGTAAGATATTGCGGAAAGAGTATGCTCAAGCAAAAAGACAGGAGACCTCACACCAAGACTTATCTCTATAAAAGGTCTTGAAATCTTAATCCGGTAAGTACTTTCACAAAAATAAAACATCTGAATGTAGTGCAAAAATGTTGAGTGTACCACCCTGATTTTCGTTCAAAGATGGACGAGGGTGACAAATGTCAAACAGCGGGGAACAGCCCTAGAGCCAAACTACTGAACATAATAGTGAGCGTCAGGGGGAGGAGCAGGTGTCATATAGATATTTTTCTCTGACTTGAAAGTCGTCTTATTTTGCTTCATTGTATACGCGGATGATGTAGATTTAATAAGGGGAGGATACAGATCTACAAAGCAACACCAATGTGTTAGTAGAAGCGTGCAATGAGATAGGTCTACAGGTAAACATAGAGAAAACCAAATACATGATAAGCCGAAACACTGAGAATGAGGGAAATAGATTCATAACAATTTAGAATGAGAACATAGAGAAAGTAAACAAATTTAAATACCTGGGAGCATATGTAATAAGCAAAAATGAGGTCACGGAAGAAATAAAAAGACGTTTAGTATCAGGAAACGCATGTTTCTATACAGTCCAGAAACTCCTAACCTCGTGATTCATATCAAGAAAGTTAAAATTGAAAATATACAGAACGGTTATTTTGCCGGTAATACTTTACGGTTGCGAAAGTTTGAGTACGACCCTAGCAGATGAACATACCGTATATTACGAGTATTTGAAAATAAGGTTTTGAGATTGATATACGAGTCAAAACGGGACGAGATGACTGGAGAATGGAGAACACTGCATTATGAACAAGTTCACGGACTGTACGACTTACCCGATGTTGTAAGAATGAAATCGCGACGACTAAAATGGGCAGGCTATGTAGCTCGGATGGGGGAAAAACGTTGGGAGGACAGTATTAGAAGGGATCTTCGAAAAGTATGTGTTTGTGATGAAAACTGGCTTACCTTGCCCAGGATAGAATCCTCTGGCGAACGTTTGTTACTGTGGTTATGAACTTGCGAGATCCGTAAGCCGTAGAGTAAGTAAGTAAGTAAGTGGAGGTGCTGAGAACAGTAGAGATTGGAGTAATTATGAGAAGACAGCTGCAAGGTACTAACGGCTCAGCAACAGTGGAAAGGATAAAAAAAACTACTGTAAAATTACAAGTCAAGAACAAAAGACTATAATAAACAACAAGTCTGTCGCCAATAATCAAACAAAAACAAGAAATAAGTTACCACATTCATCGGAGAATATCGGATTTCAGTTACATAAGTTTCTGGGAAATCTTGCAGAGCGCTATAGTCAAGACATGTCTGGTAGTACTTTAATCCATTTTAAAATATAAACTTCAATTAGAAACGAATTTTGTAGTAACTATTTCAGTTTGAGGTGTGTCAAACTAACAGAAAATATAAGCATAATGTGGCACAGGTATACACGATGCCACAAATTTAATTATGTAGTTAGTTTTTTTAATAAAGAAATTTCATCATTTACGCTGTAGTTTCATGAACCGCCCTTTGTAATTCAGACTACGATTACAGTTTCATTGCCATGGCTAATTGAGTATGTCGTGTTGTAGTGATGCTTCTGATATGTTTAAGGTTAGTACATAGCACTACTTCCGTGTGTCTGTAATGTGTTACCGTTGTACGACATTAGAATGTTGCTCCTACGAAATTCAAGCCTAGAGAGAGAAAACTTTCAGAGGAAACTTCATGATCTTTTCTTCCAAGAATTCAATCCATGCTGATTTTTTTCTTCATTGTTCATATCTCTTGATTGTTGTTATGAATATCTAAACATATAAAATGAAGCTGTTTGTTTCAAGAATGAACAAAAAATAAAATAAAAAATCTGCACGGATTGAACCATTGAAATGGTTATGAACTTCCGTCTCTGAACGTTCGAACTCTTTAGGCTTGAATTTGTAGGAACAGAATTTCAATTCCGTGCAACGATAAAAAGTACATTAGAAACATATGGAAGTTGTGCCGCCATCTAGCTCTGACGGAATGAATGAATTTTATTTATGATGATTAGGCATCTAAGGCTGAGGCCGCGAAAGAATTCGGGAAGATGTGTAGGTGCCATTCCGGCCTTTGCCTAGTGTGACTGAAGAAAAACCTTGGTCAGGATGGTCAGCCTCTGGGATCGAACCCACGACCTCCCGAATGCTACGCCAACGCTCCACCACAGAGCTACAGCGGCTTGGTATATAGTTTTAGAGTTCGTTGCTTTAAACTAACATTAAATAAAATTGTGTATAATTGATGTTCATATGTCTTTTGTTTCAGGAATCTGTCGTAAAATTCCATGTAATTGGTTTAAAATGCTCGCATTGTGGATCGTACAATACCTGCAGGACAAGTGGACGTCCTAAACCTAGTAGTACACAACGTAAGTATAAGTTAGAATGTAGTCACATGCGCGATTTCTCTTGGTTAAGAGGACTCCTCGCTCCAACCCTCCCATTTTTAACATTTTTGAAAATATTTCAAAAACTTAGTTTTATCAAAAATGTAAATTCATAGCGCACTAGAACTTACGAATTACTATGGAATGCAATGGACAGCGATCTCGAGATCGTATCCATTGACGAGTGATACGCTTTCACATATTATGACTTCATTTTTTAATTGAAGTCTGAGCACTCATCAATCGACAAGATTTCGAGATCGCTATTCATTGCATTTCATAGTAATTTGTAAGTTCTAGTGCGCTATGAGTTTATATTTTTGATAGTAGTACTCTTTGTGTTAGAATATGCGATTTTAAAAATTAAAGGGGACAAAAAGGGACTATCACTGAATGGTTTGAATCAACTGTTTGTATACGCGGATGATGTAGATTTAATAGGGGACGATATAGATGCACTACAAAGCAACACCGATGTCTTAGTAGAAGCGTGCGAGGAGGTAGATCTACAGGTAAACAGATAAAACAAGATATATGATAACAAGCCGAAACACAGGGAATGAAGGAAATAAAAAATATAAATTAGGGATGAGGTCATAGAGAAAGTAAACAAATTTGAATACTTGGGAGGAACATACGTAACAAGCAAAAATGAGGTCACGGAAGAAATAAAATGTCGCTTACTTGTTACTGGCGTTCCCCGATAGAACTATAACAAGACATGACATAACTTTTAAATAGTTGCAAATTAAATAATAGAAATTGACACCGAGAAATGTTTCACGATCACCATCGTCATTTGAGTAAGCAATGTGTCACGTTGTTTGTGTTTATACTTAGAAGTACACGTGATTTTTAGTTCTTGTTTAGTACGTTTGCTTATATTTTCCGTACTTCTTAATTGCTCATCATTCTTGATCAGCGTTACACAAGAGTTGGATTTATACGCATTTTTCAATGATATCGAAAACATGGTTTACCGCAGATAGCGAGTCTAACATACATAACCTAACCTAACGTTAAGTTACATATGAGGCATTAGATAAGACCGATTCAGTAGCAGTTCTGATTATATTAATACAACCACACTTTGAAAAATAGTACCTGCACATTATTTGGAATGAATGCAGTACTTCCATCCGATACTGCAAAACGGTGAGAGAGATATATAGGACTGTTACTGGTGAGCGATCCAATTGCGGAGAAGAGAATAAAACCGAGCGGATTTACTTTGAAGGATGCTACGCTCGTAGTTGGGTTGTCCCGGGTACCTCCTGGGATGGGATGGATGCTCTGTTAGTTGTCTCCTCTTCCCTCCCCCCTTCCTTCCTTCTGTAACGGATTAAATATGAAAGTGGATAGCGAGACAAGTTGGCTGAAATGTGGTTTATAAGTTTCTCTGTCGTGTACTTCTTATCTTTATCATCAACGTTTCGAATACCTTTCGCTGTGTCCTTCGTTTATAATCTTGGCTGACTATTTATTAGTGGTTCAGTCATTCTTTTTTTCTGATTAGTTACTTCAATCTACAAATGTAGTTGAGTGATTTCAATGTGACCCCCTTTTTTCATGCCCCCATTGCCTGTGATCATCATCGCTATGTTCCATATGGAACTTAAGTTGAAAAATGATTGGTTATTGTTTCGATCAGAAAGATAAACTAAAGAACACAGCAATTGGCGTTCGAAACCTGGTCACAGAAGATAGATTAGACGACAGCAGAACCCCAAATTTTTCATGTATTATTGTTGTGAAAGCATCAGGTTTCAAAATTAGATATGCTAAAGCGAAAAGTGAAATACCGAGCGTGAAGATGGGATAGTGGTTTTCACTGTACTGCAATTGAATTTGTTTATGGCCTTTTGACATCTTTGGAATGGGGAAGGTGTCGGCCAGGGGCCTTTAATGTACTATCCCGGCATTCATCTGGTGAAACTAAGCAAACCCTGTACAATTTCAGTCAGGATGGTCGGCCGCGGGATTCGTACCTATCCATTGCCGATCAAGTTTTACTGACGGCCGAATAGTATGGATTTAGTATAAAAGGGAAAGAAGATAAAATAATTCTATTGCCCGTTGTTGACAGTCGCACAGAAATTTACTATGCCTCTTTGACTGCCAAGGATAAATATTGACCCAGTACTCAACGACTTTTTTTATGTTACAAACAACGAACTCCATGGCTGGACAATGCAGACGGTGCCTTTCGTTCAGTTGTCTTACGTGGTCAGCTAACAGCTTCCCATTACCACTTCGTCTGGCTTCCAAGTCTAGAATCCTTTACTTCTTAATCCAGGCAGCTCCGCAGTTGACATCATAATGTTGAGTCAACAAAATTGAGATCTATCACCGGCAGTCGAACTCGGGACTGCTCGCACCGCAAGTGAGAGCAGAGCGATAGCCACTCAGTTAAACAGTAAGTGTATAGATTATGTGAAAAGCTACGAGCGACCGTCCATCGTATGGTTTTTCCTCAGTCACACCTACATATGGGGCCGGGATAGTACATACTATCTAGGGCCGGCCGGCTACCTCCACACCCTATTTCGGTCTGAGCATGAGATACCTAAAGGCCATAAATATATATATAAAAAAGAAAATCTTGTGAAAAGTGCAACCGTACAGTGTTTTACGTGGTTGAAGATAGTCGCTTTTATTTCATTATATTGTTCATACATGAAAAACTAGGATTTTCGAAAATGTTTTATAATTTAAATAAAAATTAAGCTCTTTGTTGCGAAGTCAGGGAACTCAATTCATCCAGCTCCTAAATATGTAAAGTGACTCGTAGTAGAATGTAGGACAGAATCATAGTTCAGTTTATAATTTAGTTACATATTTCCTAATATTTCATTGGACTTACGGTTAATATAAAGCAACGATCTCCAACAAAAGATGGCAGCACTATCTCCGTATATGTCTACTCTATTTTTATCGGTGCACGAAATTTCAATGTTGCTCCTACAAATTCAAGCCTAGAGAGTTCTAATTTTCCGGGAGGGATGGTTGAAATTATCGATGACCGACGCTTACTGGCGATCAGGTGACGAACGATTCACACCCTTGTACCTACCACCTATAGAGAAAATCGCACGTAAGTTTTTAATAGCGTGTATAGATGAGTGATTAGTGAGTCTTAAGAGTCAAGAATTATGGTCCAGTTAGTAGCTTTAATTATGGGGTATTAACAGGTGGTTGTACATTCCAACAAATTGTGCACCATTAACATGCAACAAATATTAACTCAGGCACACACATAGAAGTGACGCATAAAAATATACTTGCTTATTTGTGTTAGTTTCGTGCTTTAGTTTGCTAGTCCTATTTGAATTACTTCCTGTGAATTATCGTAATAATATTTCGGGAGTTGATTAACCTAACGGATTTTGTAAACACTAATCGACTTCCAGGCGTTCGACGTCCCAAATTACCTCAGCCGTTGTCACGATGAAACTTTCAAACAGACCTACAGCTCCATCATAGAGAAAATGGAATATTGCTCTATACACGAACTGGCCTAGGTGAGGGAAATTGATGCATGTTTATTACACAAATAGAGATTAGCACCCGACCTACGTAAATCGCCATTACAAATATTAATGATCTTGTTTTGGTTATGAAACAAACGTGTAGAACTTCGCACTTATTCAAACTTCTGTCTGACTTGCTACACGAAATTATATTTCTGTGGCTTCACTTCTTCATCCTGAACGAGCGCTTGTTCCCAACGTTTACTATTATTCGAACTTTTCGAGATTTTTTTTTTAACAATTATCAGTCCCAAATTGTGGTATGCTTCCGGACAAGAAACTGAGAAATTTGCAACACACTAGTGCAGTTCAGTTACTTATACTTCTTCGGTGAAAACTCCTGACAGATATGTAGGCCCGCCACATAGGTATGTCCAGTAAACAGACTCGAGTCTCTCCGTCAGACTCGGTTCCGACCCCTCTGGTTTGTATACGCCAGTCCGGCTGCTACTATAACTCATCCACAGCAACCTACCTCTGTTGCTGGTAGTTACGAAAACTTAGCAGGAATACATCAGCCTGCCGAACATAGAACGTACTGGAGAACAGCGTATATCCACGCATTCAAATTAACTACGCAATTCTCACGTTTCACTGCTCCATTATTAGTACTGAGAAAAGGTTTGTCCTCGATATGCTGCTGTTCAAGTTCTTGAATAGTTTGCAACATAGATGTCACCTGTATTCACCAGCGTCCGTCCCCTTATCCTCGTGCATACGTCGATGGCCAGTGGTAAAGGCAGGGACATATTTAGAGTCCAAACGAAGGTAGTAACAATCGTGACGTAGAATAATATGTTTCACAAGCGAGACTTGACAGATACTAAGTCCCCCCATCCGAAAGGGGTTTTGCAGTAAGTCTTCTAGAGTAGTGTCAGCGTAGTCCAGAGTAGACCTCCACACGGTGCACGTCGAGAATGTATTTTCACCAGTTACCCGCAACTTTCTCACATCGTGCATCTTCGGGAGCTACAGCAGAAACTTTCTCTTAGCGAACAACGAATACAAACGACAACACGCTGACCGCGAAACTCTCTGACTGGCGATTCATGCTTCTTAAAATTAAACAATGCAATATCAATCTTTCCCATGCTTTTTTTAACCCCCAAAATTACAGAAATATAATAAGACAATAATAAAAATCAATAAGATATTAATATGGCCCACAAATACAAGTTTAATAATAAAAAAAATCATAGAAATTAAATTAGTGACATGAAATTTCATGGCATGTCAGAAGCATAAACAGATCTAACAGTTAACATGCATTATTTTGTAATACTAATTTTCAAGGTCATATACTAGATAAAGTACCTTGAAAAGAAGAAGAAGTAAAGAGAGTAACAGATAAAAATATGAGCGCAAATTCAGAAACTTCTTGGTGAAATGTATTAAACATTAATTTTCTTCCAGAGATCGATCAATGCCGATTTTTAAATTTTCGTTTTTCTTCATTGTTGAAATCACTTGATTGTTGTGAATATCAGAACCTATAACAATGAAGCTCTTTCAACAATGAACAGAAAAGAAAATTGATCGAACTCTTGAATTTTTTTTTATGAACTTTCTTCCCTGAAAGTTAGAAGAACTCTCTAGGCTTGAATTTATAGGAGCAGCATTGAAATTTCGTGCAACGATAAAAATACATGAGACATATACGAAGATAGTGCTGCCATCTTTTGTTGGAGATCATTCCTTTACATGAACCTTAACACTACGAGTTTTTACCAGTCAGCGAGCGACTACATTTTCTATACACTTTCAACTTTTTGTGTTAATGTGCTCTTTATGATTGCAAATAAATAAATAATAATAATAAAAATACTGTAATTTTCTTGCTTTCAGCGCAATTGAATGGCGATAGTAGTTCCAGTGGAGGGAGTGCCGGAGCTGAAAGTTCAGGTAACAGTCAGGGAGGTGGTGCTCATGCAATGTAGAGATCCGCCAAGCGACCCTTTATTTGTATTGGAGTAGATGCGTGTCTTATTAGGATAACAGTGTGCAACAAATGAAATGAGGTGCTGGTAGAATGTATACTACTGTCTGATACGTACGACGATAAATGCATTAGAATAAATATATATATATATAAATATAAGAACTTTTCATAATAATCAATTAATTAAATTTGCTTGTTAGATCGTAACGTAATACACTTTATAGATGGCATGCGATATAATCAAGAGAGGAATGCTGTACCAGTTTTGTTAAACTGCCTGTATTCGATATTTGTGTATTAAAAGATATATTTGAAAAGAAATATTGAAATGACTTGTGATCAATTACAATTGTTTTAAACTCTAGATATGTTTATTTAAATTATCAGAACTTAAAAGTCGTTTATTCTGCAGAGGTTTATGCAAAATAAAATAAGAAGTGTTCTGACGCGCTGGCTTTGTACGTCTACGTACACAGCATGGAGTAACTGAGCGAATATAAGGTGTGAAAACGTTAGTTTTCATTCCAGCAAGTATAGGTTTAAGTACTGGAATAATGGGAATGATATATTTTATTTATATAATAGTAGGTTGAGTAATAACTAAGTTCCGTTATTTAAAATACAATTTGACTATAAATTGTGCTAAATTTTTATTAATGTTTATTTCATATACTCCTATTAATACAACTCTTACTGACAAAACGTACTACAATGGCTGTCATTGTTCATAATTTCTTATCATTTATTATCAGACAATTTGCCAGTTAATTTTGCATAATATTCGGACAGCTTTCAGTCATAAAGCATATGGACGGCCTAATTATTTTAAAAAGTTCTGCAGCATCCAAAAAATATGGTAGGCTGTTGGTGCTAGTCCGATGAATATGTTGACTACGGCAAAATGGATTAGCTGAACTCTTCTTCTTTTTTTCCTGCGTAATCTTGATTCTTTGTGACCTTGCATTATCATGTCATAAATTGTCCTTCCTGTTAACAATTGTAGGACGCTTTTTCTTGAAGTTTTGTGGTCAAGTTATTTTAGCCATGGACTGCACACACACGTGCAGTAATCATTTTGTTGTTTAGGTATAATTCGAAATGGATTATTCCTTGACATTCCCTTCATACACATAGCATATTTTTTTCTTCTATGTACACTGACTCTGGGATCCGGTAAAGGCTGGAGGTTGTTATTGATCATTGGTCTTGTTCGTACAGCATTTTAATACGTGATTCACTTTTTGTCTCTGCAATCGTTCGATTCACAAAGCGCTCCTCTTTATGCCTGGAAAGCAAAGTAGAAGCTATCAACCTTCTATAGCATTCTCTCGCTTACAAAGGTTATGAGGAATCCAGACTCGAAGCTTGCTCACTTTCTTTCTTTTTTTATGACTATTTTTCTACGAATTCCCTTCTTATTTATCATTGGTTCTGATCAATCAAGGTCTTCAATACATCGTTAGCAAAAAAATCTGGGGAGTGGTATGAGTTTTAGTCATCTTCGAAAAAAGCAAATGTCCGGAATGTAATTTCGTGAAGCACTTTCGAATTGCTCTGTCTAAAAAATCACTCCACAGCCTTTATATATTACTTTTTCTCTTCCAGTTACTAAGCTTAAACTCTCTCAACAGTATTTCACTTCAAAATTTCAACGACTTGTTCAGCTGTTCATTGAGATTAAGAAACAATTTTTTAATAGACATTAATAAAATGTAGTTGGGATTACTTTTAAATAGACAATTCTGGGAGCGACAAATACAGTATACAGTACCTGCAGCGGAACTTATTTGTGACTCAACCTGTTACAAATTGTTTTTGTTCTCAACTGGTTTACTGAGATATTCGTATCACACAGACATTTCGAGACGAAACTTTGTATTCCTAGCTTCTGTAATGTACCATTATTATTATTATTAACGCGACCTTAGTTATATTATATAACAAAATATGAGGCGAAAAACATTGCATCTTCATGAGTAATTTGTTGTGTAAAATGAAAGTTTGTACTTGGTAGGATTTTCTTTTCACACTCATTTTTTTTTTTATTTTAGTTTATATGGATTTATAAATAGGGATTCGGGCTCACAACTTTCTACGTATTTTGTACTCTTGTTTATTATTGTTAGTAGTCTGACGTAACTAGTAGAATGGGGAGTCATGTCATGAAGAATTATATATTGTGAGATGTTACATGTTTGTGTGCGTAGTGGTGTTGTAATAGAACCATTCATTGCTCGAAAAGTAATTGGTTGAAACCAAATGATGTGATTACTTACCAACTTAATGCGTGTATTTTTTCCCCACTCTTGTAGGTCACTGTAAATTCCTATAGTCACCACAAATATAGCTAATATTTATAGAAACTATTGATCGAAAAAAAAAAAGTTGACGTGGATTAAAAATGAAATGATTTGAGATTACTTCGTACAAACAATTTACATGGAATATGTTTTTTTCTTTTTTTTAGTTCAGGAAGTGTGTCTGTATATGTGTGTGCATAATCTTGGCGACTTAAAAAAGCAATTGAAAATAATGTTTTTAGTTCATCAGTGTACAACCTCGTTGTATCAAGGTTGTAGTCGTTGCGGGTTGTATTTTGTTCACATGTTCCTAAAATAAACGTATTTTTTTTATGTGTTTTATAACAATGTGACACGTATTGTTTTGAATTAGTAAATATGGTTTGTTTTGCGGTCTAATTTTTTTTGTAAAGTTTTCTAATTATATTTCGTGTAAATTGACAGAGAATTTATTGAGTTTTGATGTTAATTTTGTCTTTGTTCACATGTCTGGTTTGATTGGTACTTTGTTTTTTAGTCAATAATTTGACAGTGTAGTGAACATTTGGTTGTTTTTAACCGGTGAAACAATTGACTCTCAACATGAATAATTATATGAAAGTAATGGGATCTTCCATATAATGTTGTTGTTATACTGTGATTTTTTAAATATTGTTTTCTTTCTAAGTGCCTGGTTATGTATAGAGCTATGACAGTTAATACTCGTATTGTGTGCGATTTAATCAAGATCGGGAAAGTACTGTCAGAAACTAAAGAGAATATGTCATAAATTAGTACAACTGCGAAATGTATCTTTCATGTCTTCTTAACTGTAGATACTGCGCCCTCTCAGAAGTTATACTACGTAAGCGAAAGGAAGGAGATAACCGCAGTTGTGGTTTATCCGTGTCATATGAATCACCAGTCAAGGGTTTACTGCAGTGAGTTTTGTTTTTGAAAACTTAAAAACCAGGAGAAAGTGTTCCCCTGTACTGGATATTATAGGAATGGTAGGTATCTTCAGGGGCAAAAAGAACTGTTAGTTTACAAATGTTTTGACGTGAAACATAGATTATATGAATTTCCAGTCATTACTTCACAAGTATTAATTTATTGGAAAAATATAGCATCTTGGTGTCTATTATAAAGCTTTGTTTCACTTAGGTCGTATACTAGTAAATATTGGGAAAGTTGTAAACCCGTTTGTACCATTTAGCTTTCAAGATACGGTAATCTTGTTGGTAATAAGGATCTTAGTTCTATTTTCAGGTATGATTTCTTTTTTTAAAAAAACACACCATATGGTCTCCGCAGAACAGCGAAGTGAGATTTGAGCTACTGTATTTGTGACATACTGGTTTGTTTTCTAGAGAGAGAGATTTCGTTTCTGCAATTATCTCGTAAAGTACAGGTCCGTCATTGAAATGATTCGTTTAAGTTGCTCGTCTGATTTCATTGATCTTAAAGATGGAAGTGATAGAATATTTGGTTTGACCTAATTCCCAGTTGTTGCAAATAGGTTTGTTTTGCATCTCGTAAATGAAACCAAACTAAATAAGGAATCACTTGATCGTGAAAATGAAAGACCTACAACTCCACTGCTGCCATCTACTCTTGAAAACAATCAGATCGCGATATCTTTCAGAATGACATCGTGGAACAATAGGTTTAGAAGGAGACGCGGAAGTATATAAGTCGTCGTCAGAATCATAGATAAAGAGACCGAATGTAATTCGCAGCTTGATTAAAACTAGAACTGAAATCAGCATGTAACACTTATTCTAAGACTACTACTAATTTCTTCAACAGGATATCATAGCATAGTTTTAATTAAAATCCTTACGCTGAGCTCCGTGTTGAAGTGGTTTCTTTTTTCAGGGACTAGGAAATCTAGAAAGGGCTTTTATGTGACACTTTTGCACAAATTTCTTATAAAGGCATTACTACAAAGTGTATACCAATTTGCTGCGTTGAAATCAATGGGCACTTTCGCTAATATTACAAGATGTGAATGGAAGGATCTTTTCAATTAGGGATGTAAAGATACATCGGTGGCGGTACTGCAGTGTAAATTTCGAACATTTGTTACGGTTCAAAGGATGTATCCAGTTGAAATGTCCCATAACTGCATTTTTCACAAGCTAAAAAATTTGTTCACAGGCATAATACCGTAGTTTTGCATAAACCGCTGCTCCGATTTATTTAACGTATGTTTTTTTTTCTTCCGCGCCTCAACCGAGGATGAAATAAAACTTTTATTTAAACGTGGAGTGACCTTGTAAAGGTATTTGTAAAAATGTTTGTATGAATACTATGATTTTTTTTTTAAAGAAAAATAAATAAATTTATGTTGTCTGTTAAGTGCTAAGCACCTTTGACTATTCTGTTTTATTGTTTTTAGTTGTGTACAATGTGTTGTAATACCAAAAATGAGTGAATTGACAATTAGAAAATTAAGGAAGGTAAAATAAAGTAATTAAAATTGTCTGTGAATAGAAATATATTTTGTACATTTCTTATTTTACGAACATAACTATGTTGGTAGACGTACGATTAAAAAAAAAAAAATGAAATTATCTGTGTGTACGTATTAGAAAGAAAAAATCATTCAAAGTGATTGGTTCTGTTGATGATAAATGACGTAATAATAGTTCATCGTCGTGTATTTGTCGTGAAAATAGACAGGCTATTCTTTGCAATCTCTCAGGCTTTCCGTCTTAATCATCATCTTCGGTTGTTTTCTAACCCTATCGTATCATTATGTCTGTAGTGGTGCTGACACCTCTCCCCACGTTTTACTGTCCTAATTTTTTCTTCCATCTGTTATTTCTGTTCAATCTGTGGTCGTATTTGTATGCATTATATACGGTTTTTCCTCCCTCACCCCGGTTCAGTGTAAGGGTGTTGCCCAGCCGGGATTTTTTCCTTCCATTTTGTTTTCTGTTGATTTTCGTAATACGGAAGTAGAGTTGTTGCACTGCCAGTTGTATCCAAGATTTTCGGAACAGATAATGTCTTGAAAGTTTCTTGATATAACAGTGAAGCTAGGTTTGCAATCGATGGAAGGCCAGTGGTATCCATTGTTGAGTACTGTATAGGATATCTATTTTTTTTCATTCCTGCATTTGAACCACCAACCGGAAATAGAAAAATTGTGAATTTAATTTATGTTCAGATCGGGGAAATATTGGTACCACATGAATCACTAGTGCAGGTGATCATGGAACTGTTCTTTGATATTGCTATTTGATACTTAAGAAAACCGTTATCTGCTCAGTGATACTGTGGAAGATACATAGTATTAGAATTTTGTGTCAGAATCTTATTTTTACCAAGTTTCCTCCAACTAATTAATAAATAAAGATTAGGAGAAAATAAAAATGGCAAAAAAAAAAAAAAAAAAAAAAAAAAGAATATATATGGAGATAAAACTTGCTGGAGATTTTAAAAGGGTCTCTCAGAAAATTTGCAAAAATAATTCGATAAAGATTTCGTTAATTATATTTAAATATACTTCGTGTAATATATTTTGAGGATTTCTTGTATTATATTTATTCTAAGCACGGACTGACAGAATCAAAAATGTTATTTTGATGGCTAAATTGTACTTTAGATTCTTTGATGGTCATATATTTATTTATTTTATTTGAACTGTCTTTTCTGACGTAAGTAAAATAACAATGCAGCTATTACTATTGTACTCTTACGTCCAAAGAATGAAGTTAAGTTCGAATCTTTTTCCTTGCAGCATGTAGGATTGTCAGAAAGTGCTTAGCGTTACGTCTGTGAAATAGAGAGACTATGGTAGTGGACACATCCTTAAAAAGAGGCGCTGGAAAAAGGGCAAACAAACTTAAATGCTCCGCGTTGTACTGTACGCGGAGTACTGTATGTTTCTTCAAGTGGGCGCTCTGTTTATCATGCTGAAAGTTTCAGAAACTATATTTACTTTTCGTAGTAATGGACGAAGACATTTCAGACGGCATGAAGGTATTACAGAAATGTCGAAACATCTAGACAGTACTAACCATTCTTCCCACATACTCCATGGATCAGAATTAGACATTGACAGGACCGCCCAGACCTCCTTTATCATACCAAAAAATCCTTTTTTTTTTTTTTTTTTAATATAAAACTTGAGTTTTCATTTCTGAGATTTTTTTTAACAAAACTTGGAGTAAATAGATTTTGTTTCTCCGCCATTTTTCATATGTTTGTACATACCTTGACCAAAGGTAAGGAAAGGTACTTTCTAATATTAAGGAGCATGGTTTATTTTTTTTTTTTTTTTTTTTCCGTTTTTTTTTGGTGTTTTTTTTACTATTTTCACCCTTTTTAATGGATGGACAAAACGTGGAACATTTTTACAAGAATTTTGGAGGTGTATTAATATTTAAGCAGGTATAATTTTGATATAGAAATGTGATTAGATTCGGATTTCCAATCTTCCAACTCTTTTAACAGGTAACTTGAGCCTAAGCAATCTTTCAGGGTAAGGTAACGGCCAGGACCTTGAGTTACCACCCCGGCATTCACAAAGTGAAACAGAATAACCCTGGAAAGACCTGTCAGGATGCCGAATTGTGGAATTGAAGAACGCAAGAGAAGCGTCCTTGTGTAATGTTTGATTCAAGTTGGAAGCGATTTGTAGAATGTTGGTAATTGAATACCGTTCGACCATGGTTTTTAGTTTTTGTGTAACAAGATAGTTTTGAAAAAAATGGACCTTGTTTGATTACGTTTATTGTCTTGGAGTAGGATTTTTTAATTATTATTATTTTTGAATGAAAGCAAGGAAAGGAAACCACTACCCTTATTAAGGGTAAATATTGGAGCCTAGATGGAGTGGTAAACTTGGCCCCTTTTGCATTTATGTTTTGGTAAATCCTTTCAGTCATTGTGTAACCAGCGCAACTACAAATTAACGTAGACATTAACGGTCCACGGTGACTTAGTGCTAGAGCGCTCACCTCTCGTGCGTGGGTTTTCTCATGATTCTCCCACTTCCTTCATTCCACCGATTCACCCATCAACATCCATTCGACCTGAACCAAAATTCCTTAAATGCATTAAAATTAAATCGAAATTCAAAATAGACATTAACAGCGTAGTTTTCACTTCTTAAAAGTCTTGTGAGTAGTGTCTCAGAGATAAGACAAAGATGGTTTTATTTCTATCTCTCGTACATAGGATTGTAATTTGTAAGATTTACAGTTGAGTATCAGTTTCTAATTGTAAGCTTGAGAAAAGCCTTTATTTGTTTGAACTTTCCTTAATTTTCTAATTGTTCCTTACGAGTGTTGTATTATGTCTTTACAAGAGTATAATAATTTTCTTTTGATAACTCTGTTGTTTTATTGTCACTTTGTTTCGTAGCATTCTTAGATTTAATGTTTTCAGTACGATTGCAATGTTTTACTTAAATGTTTGAATAAAAAAAAATATATTTTATTTTTCAGTTCATGTTTTGTATGATTTTTCTCCTACATCTTATTTTTTGTACCCATCATTCTTTTTTATTTTATTTATTTATTGTTTTTTTATTTTTAATTTAAACAAATTGTTAAAAGAAACTAGTATCTTTGTGAAATTATGAATAAATGTATTATTTTGTTGCAGGCAGATTTTTCCTTTTCAGGGAGCAAAAAAAGAAAAGAACAACTAGAAATTGGTTTGTGTGTGTAGTGTCTTCCCAGTCTTCCAACGTTTCAGCTTTTACGCCTGACATTTAGCGTTTTTCGACGTTTGTCAGCGCGCCGTATACATACATATGTCACTTGTTTTGTCAGTCTTTTTAGATGAATGCACTTTTCATCCTGACTGAGGTTTTTCCCAGGGCTGTTCCTCAGTCACACCAGGCAAATGCCGGGATGGCACCTTCAACTTAGGCCCTGGCTGACACTTTCTCCTCCCAAACTTGCAGAAATGTTTCAAGATTGCCACGTAATTTGGAGTCATCTGTACAATGAAACTGATTATAATGATGTAAGAAATTACAAAAAACTGTGCAAGGTTGTGCAGCTAGTTTGAATTTTTCACCCTTTCAGCAAAGCAACAGAGGAGAGAGTTTGACAAAATAAAACAGTTCCGTTCCTCCACGAAGATGGAAAGAAAACTATTTTATGTCGCAAGAATCAGGGGAAATATTATGAACAAAACTCGTAAAGTAAAGCTAAGTATGCCACTGACGAGTACAATTTGGAGTAATCTCATAAGTAAATTGCGTTGTTCTTTGAAAGTACCGGTATTTAAATGGCAGTTACGTTTAATGTCAGCTTTTGTAGATACCGATATCAGCTTTTTCTGCAATTAAGACTTGGTAGGTCTGATAAAAGGCAGTGTTGAACCAACGTTGCCACACTTGGTACAATTGTACCAAATTCAGCCCTTTTTGCCATTCATCGGCCCGTTGGTACTACGCTGACATTTTCAGTCCCTTTCGTAAATAAGTTGGTACGATTCTACCAAATTCAGCACCATTGAACAATTACTTGCCACGTTTTCAGACTTTTCCTGCATCTAACGTTACTCATACTGTGTGCTGGGCTCATTAAAAACACTATTGAACATTTATTCTGTGATGTTGCACCGCCTAACCTACGAACTTTGTGTGGAAAATCTGTAATTACAGATTTACACCGAGGAAAAGTACAAACGCGATGTTAATGAAGTGACGCCAGATGGGCACATGGAGAAAGCAGCAGGGGAATTTTTAGCACTCACTCCTTGAAAGTTTGAGAGGAATCAATTGAAGCACACGTATATACTAAAGTATGCTTCGTTACAAATCATAGTAGAATGAACAATAATTTAATGCCTTTTAGTTTCGTGGTATAGAACCATGTATTATACTGGTGTACAGAAAAAAAATGAATTCAGCCCACTTTGTTTCAATTTGGTACTATTTTCCAGCCCATTCCAAAGCTAGGGAAAGCTAGTTCTTTTCTGGAAAGCTTCTTCAGACGAACGCTGTACGTGTATCTGAAATGTAAATAAATTTTAACCAATTATAGATACATGGGAAGAAACAAAAAATGTTGTGTAAGGCGTTTAAATAGCCATGTTTTGGAACTTCCGTTCGAAATTATTTGTGTAATTGTAAATTACTCAGAAAGGCTATCTTCTGATGTCCAGATCTCAAAATGTTTGGATAGACTGGTTGCCTGAGTTGGCGTCCGTTTCATGTTCACTGATTCAGGAATGTACGAAGTATACTGCAACTGTGGGAATAAAAACATAGGCATGACGAAACGTTGCCTATCAGGTGTGTTTAGGTGGTAGTGTGCGTTGGAGTCTTGAGTGCATGTAGTGCAAAATTTCCCTAAAACAAGGTTGTAACATTACAAGATTAAAACGGCCTTATAAACCAGGCTTAATAACCTCTATACGAGAGAGAAACAGATTAAGTAGTTTGTGATAAGAAATCAAAATAATACAGGACAGAGAGTACTACAAAAAATATGGAAATAGTCACACGATTGATAAAACTGGTTAATATCTGGTGTAGTAAAAAGTAATCCATTATTTTTGCGTGACATTGAAGGCTTGATTTACCATAGTTAGAATGATCCGATTTAGGTCACATATGCGCGGTTTTGTTCGATAACGTGTTGCCATTTGGAAGGTAATATCATGATGCCTCTCTCATAGAACAGTCGATGTTCACAAGCCTCTCTTGACGCGAATTTTGCACCAGCAAACGTGTTCGCCATGGACAAGAACAGATGGTAATCACTCGGTGCCAGGTCCGGACTATAAGGTGGATGCATAAGAACCTCCCAACCAAGCTTCTGGCGAGTCACTATCGATGTGTGTGGCCTGGCGTTGTCCTGGTGGAACACTGCCTCTCCAATTGGCCAAAGCTGGGCGATTCCTGCCTTCAGACGGTCCAATTGTTTACAGTATAGTTCCGAGTTAAGGGTTTGGCCGTAGGGGAGCAGCTCATAGTAGATAATTCCCTGCCAATCCCACCAAACACATAGCAAAACCTTCCTGGCCGTCAATCCTGGCTTGGGTACCGTTTGCGCCGGCGCACCGCGCTTCGACCACGACCTTTTTCGCGTGACGTTGTCGTAAGTGATCCACTTTTCATCACCAGTCACCAACCGCTTCAGAAATGGGTCGCTTTTGTTGCGATTCGCAGATGGAAATTCGGTCCGAGGTTTTTTTGCGTTAACTCGTGTGGCACCCATACATCAAGCTTCTTTTTGTATCCAGCCTTATGCAAATGGTTCCACACGGTTTTTTGTGCAATGTTTAGCTCTTGGGCAATCGAAACAGTGCTTACATGACGGTCGGACGCGACAATGTCCATGATTTTATCGACATTTTCGACACTTGGCCTTCTAGTGCGTGGTACATCTTTGACGTCAAAATTACCGGCACGGAATCGACGAAACCAAAATTGCACATGATTGGCTGTTATAGTATCAGGACCATAAACACTATTCACATTTGCAGCCGCCTGGCTTGCGTTTTCGCCTTTATCGAAGAAAAACTGTAAAATATAGCGTATTTTCTCTTTGCTAGTGTCCATTTTGACGCGCGCTCACACAACACTGAGTCAACTCATCACAGGTATCTGAACAGTGTTTGTAGTACGCAATCTCATCGTTTGAACGCCATCTCGTTGAACCCGATCGGACTTATACAACGCGAGATACAGATCACTGAAGCCATCTATTGGCAAAATAATGGATTACTTTTTACTACACCAGATATAAAAAGCCAATTTGAATGTAGAAACAATACTAGTAAACTATGGAGAGTATTCGCTGACATCATAGATAAAAGTAACAAAAGAAGCTAAGAAATAGATCACCTTAACACAACTGATGGTTTGGTTAAGTTTGAACAAAATCCACAATTAATGGTCAATACGTTCAATAATTATTTCTCAACTGTTGGCGAAACACTAGCTAGCAAAGTGCTTACAAACAGAACAAATTTAAACTCAGTTTTAATGTCACAAATTCTATATTTCACACCAATTTCCGAACAAGAAATCTTCAATTTTATAGATAACCTAAAACAGCTCTTGATATAGATAATATATTCAAAAATGTATTAGAGAAAACTAAAGGTAGCATTCTTAAAATGCAGCAAATATTCCAAATGAATTTTAAAATATTATAAAAGCTATACATAAAAAGGGACTAAACGTGATGTAAACAATTATATCATTACTTGTGCAAAACTGTATTAAGAAAAGATTGGTTGCTTTTCTAGAACAATAAAAATTTGTCCTATAATCAATATAGGTTCCGAGACGGTAGAAGTAAATCAGATGTAGTGTACAAATTAGTATAAATAATTGTTAACAGTATAGACAAGAATGAGAAGGTTATAACAATATTCCTCGATATTGCCAAAGCATTTGATACAATCTCGCATGGAATTCTCTTGGTTAAACTTGAGAATTGTGAGGTACGAGCTATAGCATTATCTTGGTTCGATAATTATTTAAAGGACAGGAAATGGGCTGTTCAAATAGGTGACTATGTGTAACTTTACAAATGTAAAATATGCCGTTCCTCAAGGAACTGTACTACGACCTGTTCTATTTTTAACATAAATTAATCATTCGTGCAACTTAAAGATAAATTGATACATTCAATCTTTTGCGGACGATACCTTAATTACTGTCAGCGGAAGTACATGAGCGGAAACATTGAAAAAAAGCTGAACTAGCGCTTCATAAAATAAATCTTTTGCTTAATGATCATCTCTTGGCTTTAAACTATGAAAGAAAAAAAAAAAAAAACGTTTTCACCAACTTCGGTTGAACAGCTTCAAAACATGAAACTAAAACTACATAAAGGTAAGATACTGCAAATTGAAAGTGCCTTGTTAACGAAGAAAGTGTAAAACATTAGGGTATAATTATTTATGAGAATTTAAAATTGTCTTCACACATATAATACACTGGTAAAATTTTACGAAAACTGTAATACAAATTTGTTCAACTTCGAAATATCGTTAGTATGAACATTTTACGTATTATATGCTCTTGTACAAAGTATAGTTTAATGTGGTATTCTAAGTTGGGGTGCTACTTATCCTTCTCACTTGAAGCCATTGACACACATATGGAACTAGAAATTTTACAAAGAAAAAATCTTGAAACAGTAAAAACGACAAAATCATTAACCCAATATGAAACGTATTACTTAGCTGCTAAAATTTATAGTAACATATTAATCAAAATAAAAGAAGAGAAATGATAAAACATACAAACAATTAATTGGAAAATGGGTAGATAACGTAATTAATGAGCAAAGAGTTAATGTTACGTATATAAAAAGTATTGTTCAATTACACAGGGCTGCGAAATATAATTTTTCTACGACGCTTTTGATTCTGATGGGTGATTATTATGTATTTTGGTCTCCTGATTACGAATCTGAAGTCAGATTTTTCCTATCACCCAAGGTTTTTATATAATCGTAATTTAAGTACTTACTAAACTTATAATTTTATTCAATGTAAACATGTAGGACATAATGTTCGTACAATGTTAGAAATAAATCAATACGGCAAACAGGTTACTTTGATTAACAAAATACGTAAAGGCTGATTTTTGTTACATAAAAAGTCCAAAACAGACATTTAAATTTCTCAAACTCTCTTTCTCTTGCTGCGGAAATGTGATATTCGTGATTTTCGTTTGTGTCCTGACTTCTCATTGTCTCTCTTGAGACACCAGCAATAGTCGGCCATCATAACTCTATCCCACCTGCCCTGATAACGTTTTTCAATCTCCTTCATGTCCTGATGGAATCTCTCTCCATGTTCTTCACTAAAATCGCCTAAATTTTCAGGAAAAAAGTCGATATGGCTATGAAGGAAATGAAGTTTAACGCTATGTTACAGCCTAGTTGTTTCATAGCCATCAACATATTTTCCACGATGTTCCTGTAATCAGGTTGTTTTCTGTTCCCCAGAAATCCCGCAATCACATTTCGGAATCCAGTCCAAGCCAGCCTTTCTTCATTGGTCATCGAATTTTCAAATGTTTCATCTTTCATTAGCTTCCTTATCTGGGGTCCAACGAAGATTCCTTCTGTGATTTTAGCCTCGGATAGAAAAGAGAATTTTGAACTGATATACTTAAAACATTCACCTTCTTTATTCAACGCTTTCACAAATTGTTTCATGATCCCGAGCTTTATATGGAGTGGCGGCAAAATAATATTTTCTCTTCTAATCAAACATTTTTTGTTACATTGTTGTGTCCTGGCTCCATTGTTGTTCTTACAGGTCATTCTTTCCTATCCCAGTGTAAATCACGTGCACGGCTATCCCATAGGCAAAGGAAACAAGGAAATTTTGTAAAACCTGACTGCAATCCTATGATTTTGAGATCTCCACACACTACCCATTGGTGCTGTGAATATTTTATTGCCGCTAACAGAATTTCAAGGTTTTCGTAGTTCTCTTTCAAATGTACAGAATATGCTACTGGTATTGAGGCATATTTATTTCCATTGTTTAACAGTACAGCTTTCAGATTTCTTTTTGTTGCATCAATAAATAACCTCCATTCCTTTGCGTTGTATTTAACTCCATATTGTGATAGTAGACCTTCGATGTGATTGCAGTACACAAGAGGGCCGTCTTCGGTAAAGTACTCAAGAAATTCATCTTCTCTTCTCCTATACCAGTAGAATGTAGTACCAGGAACTAGCAATGGTTTCTCCTTTAAACGCGAACCCAAAATTTGTGCAGATTCTTTAGAAACACCTAGATCTCTTACCAAGTCATTCAATTCTTCTTGGGTAAACAGATCTGGTTTCTCATCTTCTGTGGAAGCTGCAAATTCATCATCGTTGTATGTAGAGTCAGATGATGATGATGATGATTCAAGGGTTACTGGAGGCGTGGGTACGGGAATCTCGGGGCTGTGTGGTACAGGTCTGATAGCTGATTTCAGATTTGGGTAAACAATACTTTTCTTGTTATGTCCGTCCACTTTCACCATACAAAAATAACAATCATCTACGTGGTTCACCTGCTCTCTCCATACCATTGGAACTCCAAAAGGTAACGACTTCTGCTTCCCCAGATTCCATTTTCTTAAACCAGCAACACAGGAATGGCACACATAATGTGGTGAAAAGGCTTTGTCCTGGTCTCCTAACTTAACACCAAAGTATGCTTTTTTCACAAACGTGGTTATGTTCTGTCTCCTGCTTTTCAATGTAAGAGACCCGCAAATATAACAAAACATATTTTGATCATTTACACACGATCGTCTTGAGGAGCTCGCCATTTCAAAACGTTATCCACAGGAAGTAAGGTTCATTGAACAAAGGACACTTACAAATCATTGGCGGGAATACCTTTTATTTATTATAATGAGCTCAAATTTCTTCTACAAGCACTTCTAAATATGTTGTTCTTTACTCCCGTGCGAACTGTATGATGGTCACTTTTTATTACATGTTTTAAAGAACAAATATACTTATATTTGTTTTAGCTAAATATAATTTAATTGCTGCAATTTGCATAAAAAGTCATCTTCCTTTACACATTGTTGTGAGTTTGTCATCTAGTGGCTCTTTTTTAAATTACTATAATTTACATTCGCCAAAAATCCCGAAAAACACGAATATCTCTGCAACCGTGTATCTGAGACACCAGCAGGTATCACCGTTGGAGAGCCTGATTTTTAACGGAGAAAATGATGTATGAACAATTCATAACGGATAGATAGTACAGAAGTTATAAACACCTAACTGGAGGTCTAAAAACAGAACGGAAATCGCTTGAAGTTAAAAGGGTTAAGAATAGCAAAATTATGAAATAACAGACAAACTGTGGGTGATGGAGAAAAACGAATACCATATTTGGAAACAGCTCTAAACCAAAATTAGAAAACACCCATTGACATACAAAGCGCCAAAATGACGCAGCCTTGTGTTATTAATGAAATAGAAGCAAAGATGGAATAATAATGGGGGAAGAGAATCTTGTTCATTGTTCTTGCTTGACTCACACACAAGAATTTACTTATGTAAGTTATAAGAAATGTCTTTAAACAAAAAATTGATATGGATAATGATGAACAGTTTCCGGTGTTCGGGGAGTGGATCTTCTGGAATTCCAGATAAAACCATGCCGAAGAGCCATTGACTTCGAGAGGTCGGAGGTCGTTCATCATTCCCAAGCAATGTATTAAAAATATTGTATATCATTGACATATTCAAACCAATATCCCATAATCTATATAATGTAAAATTGTTTTGCTTGAGCAAGGATCAGCGCCGGAAGCAGGATGGGGGTCTCGTAGAGGTCTGCCATCTGTGGAAAGACCGGGCACTGTTTCTTAAGGTTAATGTAAAGCAAAGATCTCCAACAAAAGATGGCAGCACTATTTCCGTATGTCTAATGTATTTTTATCGTTGCACGAAATTTCAATGCTACTCCTACAAATTCAAGTCTAGAGAGTTCAAACTTTCAGGGAAGAAAGTTCATAACCAATTTAAGAGTTCTATCCGTGCTGATTTTTTAATTTTCTTCCTTGTTCATTGTTGAAATCGCTTCATTGTTGTTATTGATATCCATACCTATAGCAATGAAGTTTTTTTTTCTTTTGATGACAACGACTATAATTTTGGACTGTACATTTATTTATATGAAATGCCAATCCACGGTTCGCAACATTCCTTCTTCCAACTGTTTGCCTGAGCCAAGATTGTGTTTTCGGCTGCTGCACAATGAAGAACTGACATTTGTTTAGTAGCAGGTTGAAAATTGTGCACTTCCTGTAACAGTGCAGCAGAACTTCGACTTACAACTTCCAGTTTCACGGAACAATTAAACCTCGGGTTAATTTGAACCACGAGTTAATCTACATGTTATAAATAAAACATTTATAGATAACAACACCCAACCTTCTCATAACCAGGGGCGTTGCAGAAAAAAAACAAGCTAATATTATTAGTAAAGAAACTTGTGACTTGTAAAATTATGTTGCATATTGTTTCCACAACCACAAGTTACTAGTTAAAACTTATTAGTAATATTTTTGAAATTATAGTGAATTGTACAAGTGTGTTGCATAACAGTAACTAATAATGCAAGATATCTTAAAAATATTAGCACTTACTATTTTTTTTTTAACAAGTCTAAGGTAACCCATAAATGCAAAGCATGTTTGTATTTCTCTGTGTTCAAAGATTATTAACGAATGGTACAGTTTGTTCACTGGACTTTACAATATTTCCAATGCAAATTCCTAAAAAAAAAAAAAAAAAAAATGCGTACGTGTAACGCCTAAAAATACTATATTAGCAAATATTGGAGTTTAATATGACATAATTTTAGAAAATAGAACCAGTTACACAAATATAAATGCATAGTGAAATCCAATAGTTACCCCAACATAGGCATGAAAATTTAACCTACCGTAACGTCATGTCATTCACAACACAATATGAAGCCATTACTATTCCTCCACCTGCCGCCATATTTGCCTATGGTGAGCCACTACTGTATGTAATAATAACACATAGCTTTCCTAACATGTTTTTGGATTTCTGGCTGTCGCTATGCGTGAATAGAAGGAAATTAATGGTTCCGAGTGTACATGTGTCTCAGTATCTTGGGGTAAGTAAAGGAAAATGTATATCTTAACGCTTGTCCACTCATATTTCACACATTTATGACTCAAAACTTTGTTATATTTTTGCGTTCAACAGTTCCATACACTTTGAAAACTTTATATTTATGTAAATTTTACATTTTCTGGAGTAGCTGAAGTAAAATTAACCCTCTTTGTCTTCGTCAATTTCTTTCGTGACAACGAACACGAGTTACTGCGGGGCGCTTATTCTCCGTTGCTCATCGCGTTTTCACATTTTTAGAGACAAGTCACGTTACCCATACACATTGTTCAAGTATCTGTGAAGTCTTGGTAAGATTGTAAACTGTCATTTTGTAGTTTTGCCAGATTTACTAATATTACTAGGCCTCATTTTATTAAAAAAACACACACACACAAAATCGTTGTACAACAAATTGTATTTTGTTAACTTCTGAATTTCTACTAATACCTATTATTAGTAACTTTATGCAATAGGCCTCATGTGTCTGTCCAGTCGAACTAGGAATGGAACAAAATTAGTAGGGAATTATTGTTTCTGCATTCTATTTATAAACCGAAAAAAAAATGCCTATTGGCGGCCCTCTCTAACCAGTACTTGGCCCCCTTCATCCCCAGTTATTGGCTCTTACGTTCATTATACATTTTTGATACCTGAAGACGTGTACCGATTTTTGATCCTGTTGAGACACTGCCAAATATTTGTTCCTCTGAAACCATGTACTACGTGAAAATGCTAGTTAGTCATAGTATTTGTGTCTTAAAGGTTAGACTGACTACGCTAGAAATTTGAAAACTATATTTTAAAAAAATATTAATTATTTGCCCCCATGCCAATTAAAAGGAGCACTGTGGAAATATTGCATACAAGTCATTACCCCCCTAGTAATAATAACTGGTATGAATAATTTCCATAATAATAATAATACCTCCTAAGGGGTCCATAAACATCCTTCTAGTTGTTAAAGAAGGAAACACCTATAATAATTACATTATAGCTAGTAGAGCAAGAGGAGACGAGTGGGGCCCCAAGTGTCGAGGGGTTCCCCGCTGCTCAACAGTGGGATGATATTAAAAAACTTGAACAAAATCCCAAAATTCATTAAAAAAAAAAAAAAATAGAAACTCGAAAACCATGTTGTAGTAAAATGCCCAATAGACACTAAACTACTTTGTAATTCTGAAACGCTAATTGATTACTGAATGTCCGCTCAAATTTGTCCATTTTTTTCAACATTTTTGGAACGCGGTTATGTATATTTTTTGTCTGCAGCAGAAATTCAGGCAAATAATTTGTTATGTAACTATGTTAGGCAGTACCCTTGTTGAGGTATTTTAGCGCCCGAGGCATATTTGGAAAATTTCGTCGCCCCCCATTTTTATTGGAACTTTATTTAGTTTAATTTTAATATATTGTATAGGAATTGAAAATAGAAAAAGAAAACATAACAACTCCAATTTCCTGTGATTTGCATTTAAAAAAAAACGTTCTTTTCAACCTGACAAATTTTTATTTCGGCAGTTAGTACATTTGGAGTTTTTTCCTCTTATATATAGTCTTCGACGCCCGCGATTTGGCGCCCAAGGCAGGTTCCTCACCCTCACTAAGGGACTTATGGTAGGTTTTCTAGTTCGGATACAGTGCAATCATATCTTTAATACAATGTAGTTGAGAGCTTTGTCCTAACGTTTTTGTAATATATGTAAATCGAAAAACTACAATTCCCAAATTCATCGAGACGAACAAAAAAAAAAAAAAAAAAAAAAAAACTAAGCGAGCCATGCACTGATTTTCCGATAATATAAAGTTTAGAATAAATACTTTCAGGGCATCCAACACTTAGCTGCCTCTAGTTGCAATCTTCTACGTAAAACCTCCCCAACCGTGAGAAAACGGGTTCTGCGCATACATACTTGGCGATGATGCGTATAGAATCTGCACCTTTTGTAAATAAAAGATAGCGAAGAAGTGGAGGACTGGTTAATAGTAGTACCGATATCGTGAAATGGGGAGGAGGGGCAGCTGGTGCCCAAGAGTGATGGATTAGACTCATTAGAGGAATGGGGTGGAAATGGGACCCACGCTCTGACTTCTAAGGTACAAAGATCATATCATTTCGTCCATGAGTTCTTACCCCCCAAAAAGGTATATAAATCTTTCAGAAGTGATAATTGCACTCCTGATATAAGGCCGGAGCTCTTGAAAACAAATTGGAAATGTCTTATGATTTAATAATGTGTAACGTGTCTGATACATTATTACACAAAGTATAAATGATACGCGCACAGCGTACCTGAAATGTTACTAAAGCAATCAGATGTCCATTTCGAACAGGTTATTCTAAAAAAAAAAAAAAAAAAAAAAAAAAATAATAATAAAAAAATGAAATGGTAATATTGGCATTGTTGAGTTGATTTTATCAATTTCGAACACATTAGTAAGATATTGTTATAACTAAAGTCTTCTACTTCATTTGAATTTTGTGAGGAAGTGAAGGACAAAAGCATAATCAACAGTAAAGTTTGTATATAATTTTATCTTTTCCAATATTACTTTGCAAAAGTAACATTTTGGTAAACTACTACGGTACCTTCTCCAACTATTTTTAAGATACCTGCAAATTTTCCCCAGCGTTTTAGAGTTAGATGTGTATAACAAGAGTTTGTGTCAATTTCCTAACATTTATGGTGCTTGGACAAGGACACCCGTTTGGAAATGGACACCTGGGAAGATAACTGTTAGTCTCGGTGTTTTCCACATAGTTTACTAATTTCACATTTTTGGTTACGTTTGTTTTGGCATGCTTTGAGTACATTTCTTGCGTTTTATTAACAGTGTTGATAATTATGTTTATACAATGCTTAGAAGTTACATTCGCTTCAAAAACAAGCAAGCTAGTTTTAATATTATCAACAGCATTTATTTTCACTGTTTCTTTCACTTGTAATACTCATACGTATACTGAAATACTTGTAATACTCATACGTGTACTTAAATAGCACATATTGTTCATGTTATTTTTTAGGGTAACTAAGGCAGTACAACATAGTGTTAAGGAACATTAAAGTCTATTGTTATTTTATATCTTTAGTACATTGGAGTCAATATCCATTATTTATAATTTTCGTGACTTCTGGAAGAAGCTCTCTTGAAGAAATCTCCTGTGATATAAGCAACACGTTAAATAGTTTTGTTTCTTTAGCGCTTTTGTTAAGATGAAACATGAATGTGAATTATATAGCACACCTATAATCCCCTGACCATTTTTCATTCATTTCATTTTTTTTTTTCATTTTGGGACCCACCTTCCACCCCTGTCTCTGTGCATTCTTTGCACAAAATGGGTTGTGCACTTCCAAGGGCGTGCAGCACGAGCAGTTGTTCGCTCTTCCCATTTTGGGACAGGCAGTCCCTAGAGATTCTCGGATTGCCGGTGTTCCGACAGTCCGAGAAGCTCCTTTGTTCCCTCAGTTTTGACCTCGGGTGGTGCGGGACGGACTTTGGACCAGGCGTCCAGAATGTTCTCCTGGTCTTTATTCCTAATTTTGGAATTTTTTTTTTTCTTGGGGGGGATGCCCTACCATTATCTTTTATTTGCAATTTTATACAGAAAACATTTAACATATAGAACAACACACATACACACAAGGACAGCACAACATAGACGTCGACTCAAGATGGCTTCCTCTTCTTTTTCTGAAACGATAAGAAAAAGGGCCAATCAACAATCCCCTGACCAATATCCCCTGACCAATATCCAATCAACATTTCCTCAGTGTTCAGACAGTATTAATTTCTCCGTGTTTTTTGGGTGGAGGACGAGTTCGTCCTACTATGCGCCGGTCTCCACAACTGAATAATTGCTCGTTTAGATAAATCAATAGAGCCCCTCGATGGTGCTCGGTTACGCAGTAACTATGCCCTCTCAGGGCTCTCAGTTGTGCGCTTGCCTGTAGTCGGATGGTTGAAAAACATGACTCTCCACAGTCTCAATATTCATTATCATGTATATAGTATATAGCGAGTGAACTGGAAGTTCTCCGTCTTGGCTATAGTGAGTCCCCCGCGAGTTCCCCAGTTTTCCGAGGGTCTCGGAATAACGGGGAAGTAGGATATTATGGCCAATAGTAGCAGTGTGTGCTCACGATTGTGTTCGTGAAAGAGCCTCAATTAAATTCACTTGCCTCGGGTCCCAGATTGTCTTTCATCGCCACTGAGTATAGAAAAAAAAAAAACACAATTCGGGAAATCAAAGAATAGTTTTTTGTTGCTTATCTGCTTAGATTTTAAGTGGTTAAATTTGAAACTTAACGATGCCCTATTGAAATTATCGCCTTAACTACGACTAATAACAAAGATGATGTGTTTCGTGTGCTGTATTCATAGAAGAAAGGAAAGCAACATGTTGGAAAACATACCAGTTTTGCAAATTATTTTGTACATTATTAGTTTATCTTGAGAGGGCCAAAAATCTGGACATTACTAATTTCAGGGACATTCAACTATTGCGCATTGCTTACTAGCATTAGTTCATTCCTAGTTCAACTGGACTAACACCAGGTGGCATTATAGTAAAGGAAAGAATGTGAATTCGGTACATATATTTGTTTTATCTAGGACTTGATAGATTTAATCGTGCAGCTCCCATGCTTTTACATAGCCCCAAGTTGGCGCTGTAGTTGCCTAATAAAACTACGGCGCTACAATCGCTAGAAAACCTAAGCTACTGGATAGAAACAATACTGTAGTGTGGAACTGAAAGTTTGTGAGTTTGTTTTTGTGAGTTGTAGGTGTGAATCTACCAAGATATCAGCGAAATGCCTTGCTGTTTCGTCCCGGGTTGTAAATCAGGATATAAAACTTGTCAGGAGGTAAGACATTTTTTTCTTCTACCAAAAGAGAAAAAGAGTTTTGAAAAGTGGTGTAAAGCTGTTCCAAGAAAAGACAGAAAAGCTAACATCACGTTCTTACATTTGTGACGCTCACTTTTGCGAGGAATATTGTAAAATCCGATAACTTTGTAATTAATGGTAAAGAGACGACGCTTCCACGATTGCGCTGGCGTTTAACATCTGATGCTGTACCCCACATTTGCCAAAATATTTAACAGTAAACAGAAAGAAAAGGAAACTTCCTACTACAAGAACAACAGCCCATTCACCAGTTCAAAGCAAAACCGAAAATGGTGACATACACACTTGAATCCCATCAACAATAAATTCTTTATTTGATGTCAGGATTAATTCTGATTGCAACAATTGCGTTAAGTTAGAACACAAGATAGACGTTATAAATCGAAGATTAAAGAATTCCAATAGACGTTTATCAAGATTAAAAACTCAGTTATCTGTTACTAAGGCTAATTTGTGTGCATTGGGTAGTAAAATTAGAAAACATCAGCGTAACAACTTTGAATACAAAAATGATTCAAAGTTTCTGAGTAAGAAACAAAAACTTGTCCTTGACATGATGATAAAAAAGTGCCAGGTAAAAGATTCGCGAGGCATGCGATATACCAATGAATTCTTATTGGAAAGTTTGTTGCTGCATATTAAATCACCAAAGGGTTACAAACATTGCATGAAACATGATCTCCTGCCTCTTCCGTTAGTGGTTCATTTGAGACGTCTTCTGAAGGGTATGAAATGTTCTTATGGAGTTAATACACATGCAATAGCTGCCTTGAAGAACTACTTTGCTAATGAAACTGATGCTAACAAAAAGATAGGTGTTTTGATATTTGACGAAGACGAGTTGCGAGAGGAAGTGACATTTAATAGTGCTTCACTTAAAGTTGACGGGTTTGATAATTTGGGGGATCACACCCCAGATAACCAAAAGAACTGCCTCGCTAATCACGCCCTGGTATTTATGTTTGTGCCACTGGGTGTACGCGAGTCGAAATTCGACACCGTCTGATATTGTGGCAAAAATCTTGATTGAAGTAATTATTCAGTTGAAGCAAGCTGGCGTTTAAGTTATTGGGCTAACTTCAGATTGCACTCAATCAAATAAGGGTGCTTGGGGACATTTGGGAATATCTGGGAAAAAAGGAAAAGTTAGTTGTTCCATTCCTAGTCCAACAGATCAAAAAAGAAAAAATTGGTTTTTCTCCGATGCAGTACATATTTTAAAGTGTATTCGCAATCATTTTCACAACAAAGTTCCAGTATTTTTAACGAAAAGGAAATAAGCTTTAACTTCTATAGACAAGTTCTTCGCGTGGACACATCTTCTGAGTTTGCGGGGATAAGGTCGTGCCCTAGAATTACGAAAAGTCACATAGACCCAACCTCTATTCAAAAGATGAATGCTCACTGGCTTTCCAGTTGTTTAGTGCAAGCATGGCAAGGTCTATAAAGTTCTTCAGGTCCATAAACCGCGAGGGGTTTGAAAACACGGAAGAATTTACTAAACAAATGAATGACCTTGCCGATGCCCTGAAATAAAAAACACCGGCCTCTGCTCTCTACAAGGATTCGCTCCACCACAACGTTCTGCAGAACATGCTGCAATTTCTGAATAACTACAAAAATACTTTCGCTTCTGAAAGAACATTGGAATCTCTACGAGTGACAATTCAGAGCACATTCGAAGTGGCTGATTCTTTATGGAGTGTAGGATATACGTACATTCTGGCAGCTAAATTTAATCAGAATCTCCTGGAGAGGCATTTCGGAATGATAAGGTCACTCATGCGATGATCATCCGGCCACTGTCGATTTCCTGCATCTCCACATGTTACAATCTGTCTACGTTCCGGTTAAGAATGTGCTTTCTTCTAGCGCGAATTGTGAACCTCAAGTAGAACCCCCTCTCAGTAGTTTGTCAATCAGATGCGCTCATTAGCGAAAATCACGGAATGCGCCAACAAGGAAAGGAAAGAAGCTGCTTTAAGGAAAATTGAAGAGAACGTGGTGATAACCGATGACTACCTTATTGGATATGAGTGGGAAGGAAATTTGCCGTTGTTAAAAAGTGCTGTTACAGCAAAGGACTGTGTTGTTTACTACTTGGCAGGCTACGTAGTAAACCAAGCGCGTAAATTCATTACTTGCTCCTCCTGTGTAGATCTACTACGTAGTGAATCGTCGAAAGACAGTGATGTGACGATATTCACAAAAATGAAAGACTATGGGGAATCGTATTTAACTCATCCTTCCGAAAGCGTGTTGAATGTGTTGCAACAAACTGAAAGTGTAGTGAGTGACAAGATTTTGACCAGCAGTAGCACGGGGGGTGATATATTTTATGACACACTTGATAGCCTAGGTGAACTCAAAATTCAGATTACAATCCTGGGATGCAACGAAGAACATGCCCTGAAAACAGTTTCTAAACTTGTTTTCCACTACCTCAAGTGCCGCTTTTTCTTTCGCACCAAGGAAATTCGGAAGGAACTTGGGTCCCTAGCAGCACACTTGGTCGGCCCAACCGCACAAGAACTGCGGCACCGTTGGGAAATTGTTGGTGAAAATATTTGCCGTGAAAAATACATAGGGCCGCGGTTGGCAAATGGTCGGCATTGGTTATGAAAATATTTGACGCCAAAATACGTTGGCCCTTTGTTGGGAAATCGTCGACAAAGTTGCAGAATTTGTAATGAAACTATTTGACGGAGGAAATACGTTGGCCCATTAATGTTTAAATTACAATACGCCAACCAACAAACAGCCAACATTTTCCCAACCATTTGCTGCATCGTACGTCATTTGTTCATATCACGTGACAGTGGATGGAGAGGGCTCTGTTTTGTATTGAATGCGTGTTTCTGTGTGAGCTCATCGTAATTGCTTGTGGCGTAGGGACAAGTTATTCATGTTTGATTCAGTACACATTAGCAATTGGTAAGTTACTGTTTATTTATGATATAAAATTGTTCATTATCATGTCCTATAATGTAAGTTTTTCCCACATTCAAAGTTCCAACTCGAGAAGACAATGGAAGATAGAGTAACATTTTACAAGTTGTGCAATGATAAATCCGGTCTTATTTACACCCTATATAAGTTGAATGTTTAGGCAATACACAGTGTATGGCCACTTTCAGAGAAAATAACGTCGATAATTATTGTCACAATAAATTGAAGGCATTCCTAAATTCGGCATTACTTCCGAAGTTGGTCGTCCGTCTGGTTTTCGACTAAAAGCCTGATGAAAGCTACGAAAATTTAAAAATCATCAATTTTTACTTCCAGTTCACTGGTTTTCGGTTTCGTTCGGTTACCGCGCAGGGTGAGGATGTTCGCATTTATTATTAGTAATTGCTTTCTTGCAATTTTCGTACATCATCTTATATTAGTGACCGTGGGAACGTGGAGGTTACGTAAGGTTTGGTGCGTTCATATATATTATCAGAATATATTTTCATATGTTCATATTTATTATTAATAACTGCTTTCTTGCATTTTCGTAGATTTCTTAAATTACTGACCATGGGAACGTGGAGGTTAGGTAAAGTTAGGTACAGTCATGTATCTTTACACTTTTTGTTCTCATATACACCACAGTTATTTTCGTCGGAACATAGCTTACCACACTTTCTGCAATTTGTTGTTAGATTTATTAATCCATGACTTTCACATAGTTTCAAAGATTTGCCTCAGTATCACCGTAGTTTCACTATCTGTAATACTGTTAACTCACATCCAGGGCAACGTTCCTGTACACCTGAAGCAATGTTCACAATATAAATGCTCGTAACTTTTCCACAATCCAATCATGCGGTAACCTTCCGCCAAGTAGTTCCCTCCGCTTCCCAAATGATTCCATGTTTATCGCCGATTATACAATAAAATAAACCCAACTTTCGTTCTTTTTTACATATTATTAACCACACAAACGAGGAAATTATCCATTTCTTCCCTGTAAATTTTCTAAATTTTACTAGAAACGGACGACCAGCTTAGGAAGTTAACCCCTAAATTTAACTGTTTTATTATGTCAGTTTCGCGCTAGGAGAAGCATGTGCTTTCATACACAAAGAATTGTAATTCCTACCTGGACAGAAGTTCAAAACACCTGCCTGAGACTTTTTTTTTTTTTACGGAACCATGAACATTTTTCGTGCAGTTAAAGTTCTACGACGCCAGACAACCATTTTACATTTTTCGTTCAGATTTTCATTATTTGTCTCTGTTTCACTTCCGGCAGCTATATCTATGGGCGCTCCGCGGCTACAACATCCCATTCTAGTACTTTTCACTATATGTACTTCGTGCCATGTACACACACACATTTGCTTCTCTGACTGCATTTTTGTACCTTTTGCCTTTTTTAATGTTCACAAGCAAAGCTATGGGTCGGGTTAGAAAAGTAATGTTAGGTTATTTTACACTTTTTCAAATTTTACACAGTTTACAGAATCAGTTATTCACCGTTGGGTGAATTACTGCCACGTGTCACGTACACACATTTACTGCCCCATTGCATTTTTATTACTTTTTGCCTTCCTGTTCCCAAGCAAAGCTATAGTAGGTTAGGTTAGGTTAGAAAAGTCAAGTTAGGTTATTTTTTATACATAAACATTTTCAAATTTTACACAGTTGACACAATCACTCACTCACTGTTGGGTGAATTACTGCCCCATGCCATGTACACGCATTTACTGCTCTGATTGATTTTTTATTACTTTTTGCTAGAGAAGCAGTCAGTTGCGACTGTTGGATCACGTATAAAAGTAATTTAACCTGACTTTTCTATCCTGAAATCGCAGGCTAAACTAAGTGGCCGTATTGGGTGCGTAAATAGTTAGCTAGTAAACAAATCAAGGAACTGCCAATCATGTGTGATTTAGTCGCCACGTTGTTGACGCGGTGGGAGAAGCCAAGTAATCCGATGAATGTGTTAATGTCGGCGTACGTATTTATGTGAATACCCTATGTTAGTTTCAATAAGAAATTGTGGCACCGAGCTTCCGTAGCTCAGTGTTAAAGCATTGGCGTAGGATTCGAGAGGTCATGGGTTCAATCCCAGCGGCCGACCATGCTGACTTAGTTTTTTCTAGGGATTTTCCTCAGTCACGCCAGGCAATGGCGGGATGGCACCTTCAACTTAGGCCCTGGCCGACATCTTCCCGCATCCTTTCCCCTCCTTTATTCCGGCCTGAGCCTTAGATGCCTAACGGCCATACAATAATAATCAGATTCAAAGAAATTGTGGTTTCCCGGACATTACAAAGGAGGAAGAAAGGGCAAAAGAAGAAGAAGAAAAAACTTCTTTGTCCAGGCTCTCCTTTCCTACATTCCCCTTATTATTTTTATAGAGTGTTCGATTTGTAGCGGGGGATGGTTGGGATTATCCCCCTCTCGGTAAAATTTTTCTCTGGTAATTTTACAGATCTATACGTCTAACCTGGGATATGGACTATCCCAAAATACCGTATAATACACATCTCACTAATTCTTCCTCCTCTGTGGAAATTGCACAAATCGAACACTGTTTTTATACCCTCTTTACTCATCTCTCACCTTCTTCATGAATCGTTGGGAAATCCGTTTTTTCTGTTTTTTTTCCTCTTTTGCTTTTCTAATTTGTATTTTCTTTCCACCTTCTCTTCATTTACATTTCCTTTTCATCCAGAGAGAAAGTAAAAAGCACTTTTTTAAAATAAAGCCCAGCCTTCCTTCAAACGAAAAGGAGTACGTTGGCGCATAGTTTTTTGCTTCACAGCGTAGAGATGGGCAAATTTGTCTGAATCTCTGGTGGCACCGATCCAGACTAAATTCCTCGTATTTTTAACCAATTCTCGCCCTTTACTAGTGCGTTGGTTCCCATAGGTACACCTAACCTATTTCAGACAGAATTACAATTCTCTTAGTATGAAAGCAAGTGCTAGTTCCACTTGGCGGCAAACAGACACCTTAAAACAGTTAAATTTATTGTGACTATAATTCTCGACGTTATTTTATC
>JAGDQP010002697.1:0-26902 GCA_022664845.1 Lepisma saccharinum | reverse complement strand
ACAAATCGAACACTGTTTTTATACCCTCTTTACTCATCTCTCACCTTCTTCATGAATCGTTGGGAAATCCGTTTTTTCTGTTTTTTTTCCTCTTTTGCTTTTCTAATTTGTATTTTCTTTCCACCTTCTCTTCATTTACATTTCCTTTTCATCCAGAGAGAAAGTAAAAAGCACTTTTTTAAAATAAAGCCCAGCCTTCCTTCAAACGAAAAGGAGTACGTTGGCGCATAGTTTTTTGCTTCACAGCGTAGAGATGGGCAAATTTGTCTGAATCTCTGGTGGCACCGATCCAGACTAAATTCCTCGTATTTTTAACCAATTCTCGCCCTTTACTAGTGCGTTGGTTCCCATAGGTACACCTAACCTATTTCAGACAGAATTACAATTCTCTTAGTATGAAAGCAAGTGCTAGTTCCACTTGGCGGCAAACAGACACCTTAAAACAGTTAAATTTATTGTGACTATAATTCTCGACGTTATTTTATCTGAAAGTGGGTTCAGTATGGATACGTTCCCCACAAATTTAAAAACAAAACAAAAAAACTGATAATTTCTTAAATAAGTACGTGTTGTGAATTGTGTTAACAGTAGGTGGAGCAAGGAATTTAACGTGCTATTTGTTCATATACTCTTAGGAAGAACACAACACATGCCGAAACTATTACATACTGGATGTTAATAATTCATAGAATGAGGGTTGTATCATTGTTTTCTTGAAATCTTCCAGAACTCTCAGTTGGCACTCAAAGAGGCAGACATTTTTTTAGATAAACTTTGGTAAACTTTATTTTCATATGGGCCAATCTAGTATTTTTTTTAGAAAGCGAACCTTCATGCAATTTCGTGCGTTACAAAGATTGATTTAACTCATTAATCACAAATGGCTTGCCTAAGGTGAAACTGCAAATTACATAATCACAAATATGTTGTGTTGGATATTTTGTGCTGATGCGACACGGAGGTTACTGAGAGGTCCAGGTGCGAGCCATGGTCACAGCAGTATATGAGTATTTTATCCGTGTAACCTATTTCCAGTTCTTTTTTACTAAACGAAACTGTTCCAAGTATCAATTACTTAATTTCTTAGCGTTGCGTGTTGCCACGACTTTTTTTTTCTAAATATAGATTTACTTTAACTCAACCGTATCATTTAATAATACAAGAAAAGTGGCTGAAGTTCGAAGTTTTTTTTTATTATTTTAAAGTTACTTAAAATTCTCTGAAAATTTTAAAACTAGATAAGATATTAAAGAACCATTAAAGTGTTAAAAGAATGCCTACCGGACCCTTCTAAAAAAAACTCCTACTTGTTACTATGTCTGAACTACCTGTAAATCTTATTACTTCGACTAGTGGAAATACAAGTTATGAATGAAGAACTGTCACTGATAGACATATATTTTTTACAGGTTTTACTATTGTAGCCAGACACTTGGCCTCCATAAAGAATCGGACGGATAGGATTGAAGAAACACAGAAATGGAGAATCGCATGTATCAGATGATCCTGATTCTCTATCCCTTACGTCCTTGCCATGTCATAAAGAGAAGAGCGTAGAAATTTGGAAAATTATATATCGGTGATGGAAAATGGTACTAGTTTGGTAAGTTCATGACTAGAGTATTGGAACTTTTGTATTTCAATAAGATATTTTTTTAATTTCTATTTTTTAAAGTGTAGAAGAAAACATTTAATCGCCATATAATATCACAACGTTTTGAAACCTGCTACTTAAAGAGACTGCAGTTATTTACTCTATAATACTCAGTATTAAATGGATTTGAAGGTTGTCAAAGTGATTATGAAATGTAGGTGAATACCAAAAACGATTAGAATATGCAGTCAGAAAAACTCAGTTTGGTGAAAGAGGTTGCGCTTTTTCAAAATCTTGGCAATTGTTCGCTAAGTTAGTCGAGCTACGAAAGGAAAGGGAAAGGTTGACTTGAGAAGCGTATTTAGTAAACCGTGCACGGTGCCTTCAATGCATAATGTACTTCTTTCAACCTGTGTTTAAATTGGATGAAAGTTCCTACAAGAACGGCATTATTATCGTACAGATCATTATTTCGTTACTGCAACTTTTTTGTAGGGTTTCTATAAGCCTTTATTCCAAAACATCACTAGTTAGGTTAAGAGACCTCCCGCCTCCCCCCATTTTTAATATTTTTAAAAATATTTCAAGATCTAAAGGCAGTATCAACAGATTTTCGAACATAGTTCCACCACAAAACACTAGTTCATATGATGTTATGAATTTCCAGGTGTTAGAATTTCTTTAGTAATACACCAACGAAGATTATGACGTCAACATATAATTGAAGGCTTGTATTAGTCATCAAGGTCAACGGAGGACGATATCTCGAGTCCCTACCCATTGTATTTCATAGTAATTTGTAGTTGCATAGTAAAATATTAATTGCATTTAGAAATAATTAAAATAAGCACTTCTCGCGTACAACTTGGATACGAATAGGCAGGGCTGGAATGGTAAGATTTTTGGGGGGTACACGCTGCTCAATAAAAATCCGGATTTGGGAACACGTTCCTTTATATTTATGCACTGAGGTGGGTACACGCTGTGATTTATACTATTAGGTGGGTACACGGCGTGTACCCGCGTATACCCTCCATTCCACCCCTGCGAATAGGGAAATCGAATGAAAACGCCATCATTTAACGAACTTGAAGAAAGTAGTACCAATGTGTTATAAGAAAACTGCTTTTGGCCTCGTTTATGCACAGAAAAAGTGGTTTGGCGTGTAAGCCGTACGTAGCTTGGTGCAGACTTTCCTGTTAGTATGAATCCACTTTTAATTTTATTTAAGGAATTTGAGCAACGACAGTAAAAAGGTAGAAAAAAGGACACTTGCGTAGTAAAATACTGAGACAGGAGTACAGGAACTTCACAAACACAATAGAAAAGGGCAACGTTTCGCAAAAGCGTTTTCACAGGCTGGGAAACATGGCGTCGTAGCTCTAGTGCGGCACCAGTCCGCTCTGTCCTTTTTCTCTCCTACCATGTGAAAACGCTTTTGCGAAACGTTGCTGCTTTTTTTGTGTGTTTGTTAAGTTCTTGTACTCCTGCCTCATTCGACTATGTAAGTTTCCTTTTTTCTACCTTTAATACCAGCTTTATAAAGGTGGTCTACTGCTCCCACACTGACCAGACGGGTTGGGAGAGGAGAGCCAAAGATATCAACTGTGATCACCACTGTCTTTTATTCACAGCAGCTTCCTAATTGTCCTCACAAAGCTGGGTAAACACGGACATTTTGAACCTCCACCGGGAATCGAACCCGGGACCGCTCGGACTGAAGTCGAGCGAGCAGAGAAAGTGAGAGAGAGAGAAGGGAAGACATTCAGTCCCATTTTCCAATAAGGGTTACTAAATCAAACCAATCACACTAAAACATTTATACTAAGCTACTCCATAAACATCACAAAAGAAATGGCTTTCAAATAGGTTTCTTAGCTGCTAGGAAAAGTTCATATACCCTTGTTACTTCCATGAAAATAGTTTCAACTTCTGCCAAATAAAAATTTTCGATTTTTTTTTTTCAAATCTTGATTGAAACATCTACGGAGGAAAAATTTATCCCTAGCAGGGATTAAAAATAAATTTATCAGGGTGGGAAATGTATTTGCCAGGGGTGAATCTCGAGCATCCCCTCGTCTTATTCGCACACTGCTGTGCAGAAGCTTCGTATTCTTTCTATTGTGAAATCAATCAAGTGAAATGTAAAAATAAGATAACAGTTCGAAGAGAAAAAAAAATCAATATTAGTTACACCACTGATATAGAAACGTTAAATGAACCCTAGTCTTCAGCCCCTGTGATCAACGGAGGACGATAGTAATGGCTAGGGCGCCAGACAAAGAATCGGGATTGGGGAAACACGCGAGTTCGAATCCTGCTGCCGATCATACTGACTGAGCATCACGTTTTTCTCAGTTTCACCAGTCAAATTTCACTGTGTGACTTAGGCTATTCCTTAGCTACTATATTCATTATTTTCTGTTTGCTACCCTCTTTTTCTGACTGTATTTTATCGCCCCTTGGCGTCTTTGGCTTAGGTCGAAATGGGATATACAGAGGATGGGGAGAGTATCGGCCAAGGTCCTTCTTACGGCGCCATCCCAGTATTTGCCTGGTGAAGCTGAGGGAAACCCTGGGAAACTTCAGCCAGGATGGCCGGCTATAGGGTTCAACCCAACTACCTCCCCCCAGTGTCGCTCCAAAGTCTGCAACGTTACCGCCTGGGCCACGAATGCTGTCATTTTTCTTCTGACTTGGGAAATGGACATTGTTTCAATTTGCATTACTTTATGGGCTATAGGTATTTATGGCTCGGGTCGAGATAGAGTAGGAGAAAGGAGTTAACCAGGATAAATTTAGGGTACCATTCTGGAATTTTCCTCGTGTGACAGCAATAAGTTGTCAGGATGATCATCACCGGTTTTGAATGCGGTACCTTTCGAATCCTAAACCAACGCTGTATGACTTAATCACTACTGCTCGGTTTCATGTAACACTTTTGCTGCCTTAAATTATTTCCAGAACTCATGATTTTATTTTTTCCTAATCCCAGTTTAACAGAGAAAACTAGCAATATTTTCCTGAAAAATAATAGTCAATTTGTAAATATTTAAAGTGTGTGTGTGTGTGTTTTTTTTATATATATTTTGGTACCTTCTATCCACCCCTAACTCTTAACTGTATTAGTTCCGGCTCCGGTTCGTGTACCTGACGGGTACATCGAACACAATAAAGTTCTTCCGGGAACCGGAGTCTCCGTGTCTTGAACCCTGCTCTTCGTTAAGTCAGGGAGATATAGGAACTGATTTGCTTATTTTTTATTTAAGGGTGGAGGATATTTTTCTTTGGCCCAGTTTCCAGCAGTCAAACCTGGGACTTATTTTTGCTCGGTCGGGAGTATTTATTTTCAGCAAAAGTGCATTGTTTTACAAATTATTTTAGTTCTTATTACGGACATCGAGTTTGTTGTGGTTTATTTATGTATTTATTTATTTATTCAGTTACCTTTAACTTGATGTTGTTACAGCTTCTTTTGAGTTAATCCTGTAAGTATCCTAGATAAGGGATCAATTATTTCTTTTTAAGTAGAAAAACACTGTCTTATCTATATCTATTTTTGCTATGTTTTATTTTATTCTTTTTATTATCTCGTTGTTAGTGAATACATGAAGATAATGATAATTACATCTTCTGTTAATTTTAGAGAACATGATTTATATAAAATAAGTACTACTTATAAAATTTTTCGTATTATAAAAGAAACAGTCAGCAATTAATTTGATCTTGATATCTATTACAAGTAACGTTGATAGTTCTCTAATATATGTACAAATCTTGTTAATATTAAAAAAAAAGAAAAATATTATATAGCATTTGAAGCTACTAGTCCAACCATCCACACTAGCGGCCATGCATCAATGGTAGAGCATTGGCTTAGCAATTTGGAGGTCCGTGTTCGAAACCGGAGGCCGACCATCCTGACGGATATTTCTTCAGTCACCGGATAAATGCTGGCCGGCATGGTGGTCTCAAATTAGGCTATGGTTGACTTTTGTTGAACCATCTTCATTTCGTTGACGAACATTATTAGGAACATTCAATTGATGCAGCTATCACACTTGTCTCTCTGCTATTAATCAAAGAGTCTAAGGTTCGATTCCCTGTAGGGACCCATGTGTTTCGGAGCCCACGTTAAATTGTAGGTCCTGTGTTCAGAAGCTCAACAACTCGTTTAGAATGTCCATAACAATTCAGTCACTAACTGGTTGTAGCTCAGTCGGTAGCGCGTCTGAATACAAATCGGGCGGCGCAGACTTGGACGCTGGAGGCTTGTCGTCAGTGCTTCCATGCCTGGCGCTCTGAGGTCCATTCAGCCTCCTATCATATTGAGTACAAGAGTGTCCTTGTATACTCCTGAGCATTTTGGGATGAAAAGGCGGTGAAGTACCTGTACATCCCCTTGAGCCGTTTAGGGTGCGTTCAACCCACAAGGGATGGCTTTTACGGAGTTTTCTTTAGTTCACAATGGTTTGTGGTGTACTCAAATCTTGCAACATTGATTCAAATCATTACTCGACGTCATACAAATACTACAATGATGAAATTTTGCACAGCGACGTAAATCGGGTGACAATAGAATATTCCATTGTTACTTTCATATATTTCTATATATTTTAAAAGCATATTTTATTTTATTATTATTATTTTTGTAAATATGGACTTCTTTATCCTAAGATAAATACTAGCCTGCAACGATATTGTGTTTGACTGGCTGCACAGCCCTTTAAGATTTGGGTAACAAAATATTAACTTGAGAACAAGTATCCGAACACCGAAATAACTCGAAAAAAATAATGTAAAATCTATCTAAGACCTACTTTTCTTAAACAATTCGTACTAGAAAGTAAAAAAATAATTGTTTATGCAAGACTAAAAAGAAAAGCATGGGTCGTGCTCTCATGTACAGTATTTTTATAAAAGCTTCATGTTTTTCGTTTTAGTCATGCATAAACAAGTATTCTTTTACTTTTTAGTGCGAATTGTTTAAGAAAAGTATGTCTTAAAAGTTTTTTTTTACCCTGCTTTATAGCTTATTAGAAGAGTGGAACTTTGATCAGAGTAGATTGTAGTTCTTAGGTAATTGTCATTCGTGTACTTATACCATGATTTTAACAATGTGGTGTGAAGTTGTATTATTGAGCTACGTTACTTTATAAATATCGTTGCAGATACAGTTCGTGTAACAATACCGTCTGCTACTGATGATGGCATATTCAGCATTAAACAGTGGTGCAGATTTGCCAAAGATCGTGATTGAGGCCGGGAGAGAAGCAGCAGATGATCAACCAACCGATGCGTGTGGACAACATGACCAGAACTGAATTGCATCGTAGATACACGGGAACAGCTGGCAGAACAAAACGCCGTAAATTTTCCGAATTCTGCGACAACGTAATTGAAGATTTCGAGCACAAGTGTTGTGAAAATTATTTCTGAAGAAAAGTAACTGTGTCAAATGTTTGTTATACTGAGGACAGCAATAAAGTGGAACCAAAAGTGGGTTGTACGTTAACTCTTTTGGCGTCTCTTAAGTGCATACCTATATTTCTTTTGTAAGTTGGTAGCACATGATTTAATTAATATAATCAATATTACTAATTCGTGCATAACTTTATTTCTAAAGTAATTTTTGAGTATTAAGCACATGTATCATTTTTCAAATATTAATGCCATATATAAATAATGTAACAACATTTTTTTCTCTGTAGTAACAACACGTTTTACCAAATACATGTAATGTTAACTTTATGATGCTGTAGTTGTACTGACGTTGGAAATACTTTAAGTATGAGATTCCAGTATCAAATGCTAGTGTTGCTGCCATGCTGGTAGAATAATAAATTGCATGATCAGTATTGAGGAGATGTCTGCACGAGGGCAGTACCTGACTCGAAGATTCCTCCCGTATCGGGACGGGCATAAGCCATAATGCTGTTACCGCCCATAACATTAGTTTTATCTTATCTTATCGAAGATTCCTCGGGCAATGTTAGCAATGTCAGTTTGCCATTGACAAAACATGGACATGAAGCTGAGAATTAATTCTTCCCAGGGAAAAATCGTAAGGGTGCATTAGAAGACCAAGAAATCGTAAGAACCAATCAGAAGTTCCTTTGTTGTTACGATGACTGATTCCATAAATAATCATGGATGTTGCTCGTGCAGCAGAAAAAAAAATTCCTTGTTGAGGAGAGGAAGGATTTTTTTCAGTGTTATGCAAAGTTAAGTCATTGTTTTCAAGTGCTTCTTTCCTCAACTACAATTTTGCTTCGTAATAGCAACAAAGACAATCTTATTAATTCTGTCAACCTCTTGGTCTTAAATTCTTATCGTTTTCTCTTCCACAACTCTGGTAATTCTCATCTTCATCTTCACGTTTTAGCACTTTCTTTTTTCCTGAAAACAGATTAAGGCTTCCGAAACGTCGAAAACACATTTCTTTGCAATAGTAATGAGTACGAATCTACAAATACTTTCCGTAACATGTATTTCCGTTGTTTTTACGTAAATCACTGAAGGTAGGGTAAGTAGAACAACTCCCATTTTTACAATCGACCACTAAGCTTCTAGTCAGCGATAAATTGAGGCCAAGTCATATTTTGTGTCCTATATAGAACGCAAAATATAACTTAACCTCAACGTAGCGCTGACTAGAAGCTTTGTGGTCGATTGTAAAACTGGGGGTAAGTAGCGAGGGAGGGAACGGAGGAGGTAGAGAAAGGTTGGGGGATGGTATTTCTGTTTTGAAGGGCCAACGTTAGGTGAACGTTGGGCAAGCGTTGGGATTATGAAGTTTGGTTGGCAAAAGGTTACTTTCTTCGTTGGGTAAGCGTTGGCAAACGAGTTCGTTGGCAAATTGAAGGCAAAGTGGCCAATTACAACGTCGGGCCAACATTGGATTGGTTGGAATGCCTACCATTTTTCAATGATGGCCCAACCAACTTTGCTGCTAGGGGTCAACAAAAACTGCTAAATCTGCAAGGAAACTTTCTAAAGTCTCCAGGCTCTAACACTATTTCAGGTAAATATTACTAATTTAAATTCTATTCAATCGATATTACTTTTATTTTACAAATGATGGTACGGTTTAGGCTCCTGGGTATTTTATATAAGGAGAAGAAAATTTAGTAAAGTAATTACGTATCCCAAATATTTTTTTTTAACTCAAGGGGTTAATTTTTGGGGTTCTGGGGTTACCAAGGGGTACGCGCTGTTCTAATTTTCGCATTCAATTCAAATTATTCAAGCAGAAATCAAAAAGAGACTTCAACTGAGACGTTCAGTGAAAACCTGAACACAATATTTCAAGTGGTTATCGAGATAACTATTGGAACCCCACGAAAAGCGAACTTTTGGGGGTTCGGTACAAAACGGGAAGGAATCCAAAAACGACATACAAATCTCAATATAATAAAATAAACCATTGCTCACGGTGTTTTCAGCGGGTTCCTAACCTATGTGGGTTCTTGGGTACTGTGGAGTACCCACAATATCGGCTATCGAAGTTCATCCTATTCCTTTATAGACAAAATGTACATTACCATACAACATTACATTAAGTGAAAATTCGAAGTAGATAAGTTAAACAGTTACAAAGATATGGCACGGGAAACATTTGACCCAAACCCTACCCAAATGAGTAATAGCTGCGCTTGTGAATGTTTTCTGTATTGCCTGTTTTATTCTAAATCCAATTACTAGATTACTACACTCTGTACAGTAGGGGTACTACAAATTGCTGTAAATGTATACATTAATTGCCAAAAATTATACATTTGGATATTAAGTAACTAGTCCGTAGAAACTTATTGTAATTCCCATAGCTTTGCGTGGTTTTCGTTCAGTGCGATCGCTTAACGTAGCTGGCGCTGCCATGCGGAAGCGCGGCGAAACAGGTCCCAGAGATATCACTTCTCCTTTTACGCGTTCTGTTTGGAGTATTAAGGCCGCTTTAGACGATAAAATTTCTCGTACGATAAATCTTAGCGAAAGCAGTTTGCCAGGGTAAAAAGAAAAAAGTTATGGATTTATACCATAGCATCTTGCCCTATTGTAGCATTCTTGCTTTCACACTCTGGCACTACTGCTAATCGTAAGATTCATCGTAGCATAAATGCTGTCGTCTAAAGCGGCCTTTATATTATAATTCCTAGTTACGCCACGAATACGTAAAACCACTGCACTTTGTTTTTACTAAAAAAAGAAAATAAAAGTAATTTAGAAGTCACGCAAAGAAGACATTAGCATGTGCATTTCAGTTCAGACTTGACTGCACAAAAATCATTATGATCCAGCTATACACCAGTGTAGAGAACAAGATTAAATTACTTTTCCGAGTCTCCGACTCTCCCCCAAAACACGCTCTTGCAACTTTCCGTACGAATTTCTCCTGGCTACACGGAAAACCATTTTGTCTTGAAAAGTTGCGCAATTGAGCAAGGACCTTAACTTGAAACGCGCATGTCGCTACGCTCTTTATGTTGGCCACTGCGCGGCTTTGACTCAGCCTACTCCTTTTCCCCCCTTCCCCCAAGTTGTCGACCACGCGGGGGAGGGGCAACGACATCGGTTTTCATGATCACTATAGTGCCTATGACAACAAACAGAAATAAAATTGCGTTAGGCTTTTCTTGTGTGTTCAACCCCCTTTAGATCTTGTACTATATAATGTAGTAATCCTCAATATCTTCATGGTTTCTTTGTAATGCAATCAAAAGAAGCTATTGGTCGGTACTCACACACCCTTTACGACTGTGCCTGCGCTTGTATATAAAAAATATCCGGTGTTCTTGTGCAGCAAAAAGTGATTGTCAATAAAGCATGCATCATATTAAACCACCAATTACATTCATTGTTTCATTCCTCCTTGACCAGCTAGTCATCTATGACCAATCAATTTCGACGTACCTGTCACATTTTTACCGTAAGTGCGCAGTTTTTTACAGCATCTGGTGTTCCTGCTTTGTTTAGGAAATACATAAGGTAAGAACAAGTGTTTTACATAATTAATTTAGTTTAGAAGCTCTTTCAGCAGTGGCAGCGCCAGGATTTTGCGAATACAGGGTGCTGAGGGGATGCGCAATCTTACGTATTTTTGGTATTGTCTTAGTTTGAATAAAACTGCCTAAATAAGTAAACGGAAGGTAAAAATATTATCAAGTGTTGTTAAAATTGACAACAGCCTCAGAACATGGAAACTCGTTAATACTGAAATTAAGGGAAAAACCTTTCAAGATATCAATGAAAGCACGATTAGTGGCGAGAAAGGGGGCGCCAAAATTAATATTTGCTTGTAGTAAAAAAATGCCCTTCGGCCGCCCTGATAATTCCTCTATACAATATCAAGGTTTTACCTACAGTATTTTAATGGATAATAATAATAATTACTATTATTATTATTTTGCTCGGCTAGGTTTTTGGAAACTTTTTACCTATCCCGGCGAGGCCAGTCCAGGCCTCCAGGGCCGAAATCCACCTAAATTTTTGGGGAAGCCTTTTAGCTTCCCCAAAAATTAAGCTCTGACCCTAACAGACGTTCAAAATCACTTACAAATATGAGAAGCTTACTCTTCGTGCCTTGTTTTTCATATATGCCAACGGACTAAACACTACAAGTTCAGTTCTTCCCTGCTGACAAATAAGCTCAACATTGGATTGAATTTGGACGCCACTCAGCAACAGACTTCACCCCAAGAGGCAATGTGACCGAAATCCAGAAAGAAGCTACAAAAATATTCCAGTAAGGTTATTACGGTTTTCTAGCAAACTAAATTTCTCGCAAGACAAGTATTTTTACACGTAGGAGTTTTCTTTTTAATTGTAACTGAGAAGATTTTTCTATTGCATATTGTTCCATAAGATTTTTTTTTAATTTTCACTTTCAGGCCCACTCTGCTGGAATTAATTTGTACAGGAGCATTTTTTTCATCTTCTCGTGTAAAATTTGACGTAACGGCTTCCTCTTCATCATATACAGGGTGTTACGAAATAACAAAAAAAAAAAAAAACAATTTCACGGGATTCCTGACATGAAAATTAAAAAAAAATATATATATAAATGCTTCATTTCAACGATATGGACTTCCAAAAGCGTGGGAAAATGAGCTCTAGAACTTGATATTTCCAATACCACTAACAGAAGGATTGAGACGTCATGGTACCCTCAAATACTTAAGGTTGCTATATTTCAAAAGTAGAAATCCGGGGCGGTACAAATTTACGAAACACTTTGATTTACTTCCTTGTGTTGAAAACTACGTCGATTTGATGTTCAACATTCGACTAAGTAATCACAGTGACAGTGAAATTACTTTTAAAACTGTTAAAATAGTCCCTGGTCGAAGTGACAACAAGCATGTGCCCATTGTTGCGTAAAAGGAAGGAAAAGTTTTAAAAAAATCAATGATAATAATAAAAAATCCACCGCATAACTAGATTTTTAAACATTTCCCTTTGTTGCCTTTCCGATTTTAGTAAACAAAGTATATTTTTTTCTTAGGATTGTTATGGTAAACAAAAAAGGTAAAGCGTGAACGGCGCATAGCGGTTGTGGAGGTAGCGCTCGACATTTTCTTGACTTACGGTACTAATTGAGGGGTGGTCAGTCCCACGCTCGACCGTCTTTACTTTTCCAAGGCGCCCAGGAATACCAAGGACACTCTGGTACTCAATTTGATAGGAGGCTGAGTGCACCTCAGAGCGCCAGGCATGGGAACACTGCGAGAAAAGTCTCCAGTGCCCTGGCCGAGATTTGAACTCGGGCCGCCCAATTCGTAGTCAGACGCGCTACCGTCTGAGTCACGACGACTCATAGGATTGTTATGATCAGCGGGAAATAACCAAGAAATTCAATCGGTGGTTCAAATATCTCTGAAACAGAAGGCAGATGGAAACAAAGCATAATACCGACAACAATAACCATTGAGCAACAAAACGCTTTGTCCCTGTCCAATGAAATAGATGTTCCGTTAAATATTACTGTAGCTGAATCTTGAACTTGAATTTAATCTTTGTTCTATGTATTCATTTTTTTTTATTTTCTGAGTTGCTATACTCACAAATCGAAGTGAATATAATCGTGTGAAAAGAAAGGAAACGATAATTTTCCCCTTCCTCTATTCTACGATGCAAACCGGGACATTTATACGTCTCGAGAATTATTTTCGGGACACCGGGACGCAGATTTCAGTTCCTGTACAGTCCCGAATTTCCAGGACGAATAGGAAAGCCTATTCAAACCTGTTCTATTAAAAATTCACACATTTCAAAATTATGCAATGGATGGCAACGGATTTTCCTAAGGAAGTAGGAGATTCACAGATATTCCCTAAATACCCAATCTGAAATGTAGCTCAGATAGCTAAGAGACAGGGATAGAAGGTGGGCCTTAAAAAAGACAAATCGTCTACTTTATTTGGGAAATCCCCTGTGCATCCATTGCACAATTTTAAAAAGCGCAGGTCTGAAGTCTTTGACGGTACCATGCCACGTATGCCCTACTGTTAATGGTATTGGAAATATGAAGCTCTAAAGATAATTTCCTTATGTTTCGACAGCCCAGAGCTCCGCAACGCGTCTCAATTTCCACGTCGATGGCTAATTATTTTTTATATACTATCACTTTTGGAAGTTTGTCGGTGTTATTTTGCAACACCCTGTATTTAGACATTTCATTTATATGAATTGTATCAATCAAATTTGAAAGCTCGTGACATGCATATTCAAATTTCTTTCGTCATGATTTCACTAGGATAACGGAAGGAGAAGTGATTGCTTTTCTTTTAGGCTTCAGCAGCACAGGCTGTGAAACCTTAAAGAACCGCTCTGCCCGCGAGTGAATTGTTATTAATGTCCTAAACGAGCTAGTGAGCTTCTTAGGACGGGACCTACACTTCCTGGTAAAGTATACACCGAACCACTCCATTCAATGGACCCCGGCGGGATTTGAACCCGTAACCACGCGCACAGAAAGCGAATGCTTTAACCTCTCGACCTCCGCGAAGTTTCGTTTTGTCCGCCTGTATAACGATAACTTTGAACTCGGGAACTACTAGGCCTAGGAAGGTAGTTAAGAGCTCGTCGAGACGAATTCAAGCACCTAATCCAGATCGCAGGGGAGGGTTTCGAGTTCCGGGGGGCACCTTTTAACTCAGGAACTATGAAGGTGTCCAGGCGTAATTGGAAAGGACTTTGCGAGACTAGTACAAAGCCGCATTATTAATCCAGATCACAGGAGCGGGTCCGGAGATATCGGGAGGGGGCAATTTTTAACTCTGGAAACCACTAGGCCTAGGAAGGTGGTTGAGGTGTCACTCTATCATTGTAATTTAGTCACTATCTTCATCCTATCATTACTAATATATACTACTACAACTTTGTAGGATCAATGACAATGTTCGTTTACCCGTTTCCCTATTCTGACGCCGCTCGGCCTGTGTCGAGGATGGAGACACAGACAGCGCAAAATATTCACAATTGTTGACGGAAACGAGCAAGGGTTTATTAGTCTTGTATTTAGCGACATCTTTGGCGATTCGTATCTTGAGAACAAATATTTAAAACCAATAAACGTTTATGAATGAATTTATGAATGGTGGAATATGAAAAGAATACGAAGAGGGAAAAAAATGTGCCTTCTTTTCCATTTGCTTATCCCTCCTGCCCTAAACTGCCTTTGGCAATGGGTGAAGCACTGTTTTATGACACTGATCTGGGTTGTGTTTTTCGGGAGAACGTTCAGCTTGGTTTGTTCATAGAACTTCTTTTCTTTCTATTCATTCTTTTGAATTTGGGAAAGGTCTTCAACTTCTGCAACCACTAACCTTACGTGGTCAAAAAGTTCTTTACGTACACCGCAGTTGTGGCAGTGCTACCAGCATTTTGTCCTGTTCTATCTCTCTCTCTCTTTCTCTCACAACCTTATCAGTCACTCACATCTTCTCTATTTCCTGGCTCAGAGGATACATTTTCAGGGCCAAGATTGACAGCCGCTTTCATGGAGAGGCCGAGGGAGGGCAAAAGAAGTGAACGCTGAAGGAACATTCAAATTGTCATTTTCTTTCAGCGAGTTTATGATATTGATAAAAGTGGAGAAAGTGAAGAGATTTTACAACATCTTTGTTTTGTAACGGAGTTACAGATGTTGGCTCTCTGAACAGTGTGCAACATTCTTCCAAATTCTGCACGGTTGAATGCACGTGCGATTCCAACCGTCAGTTCCAAAAACTGAACTGAAAAGTATAAGAAACTTTCCATTCCATTATGAATGATAAATTTTCAAATTTATTTTGATTCGTCACTCACTGAGCACATACGGATAAGTGGAACTCTATGGATCATTTGTATAATAAATTCAGTTTTTAGAATCAATATGAAAACACAATTTGAAATATTGAACTCCAAGAAAGGAGATGCTTGCAATAATACATCAGGGGGTGTTGGGGGTGTTAGGGCCTTAGGGTGTATGCGAATAAATCACTGGCTTAAATTGCGTGTGGAAGATGATAGTAGGACAAGGTTTCTTGCAAGAGGGGCCGAAATTCTAGTTACGCCACTCGTAATAGTATACAGAACACAGTTTGAAACAGGAACGGGCTGGTAAACAAAGGGCCACTATCCGGGAAACGAAAGGGCGCAATTGGTAGTAGGTATTGTGGAGCGCTGGTTCCAAAAACAACCTTTCAAAGGTCTTCAATACCGTTCGTGATAGTGGGCCCCACAAAACTTGCAAGGGCTTTTCGGATATTGATCAGGTCTCAAAATACAAAGTCTTAAGTACCTAAATATTGCGTCTGAAAAGAGTATGAATGTATTAAACCTTGTGCAATCATTAAACTTTACATGCCCCTTCTAGCGGAGCGCTACAGGAGGCCTGCTGAGATTATAACGCCAACACTACCTTTATGTTGACCATAACTCTTGTGTGTCAAAATTGCTAATTTTAGAATCCTGACAAGATCCTAACGCCACAAGTAGTAGCAAAAGTGGATTAAGTGGTCTTTATTGGGTAGCATTACGCTTCCAAGACAAAAGGGCCGGCGCGGGGGAGAGGGACCTGGGAATTTCGGTGTTCCCGGCCGGGCCAGTTCGCCCCTGGTTTCAAATTTCCTGGAGCCTTCAAAAGAACCTTTGGAGTTGTACAACAGTTCCCCGGAGAGGTTTCTCTGAAATAAACCCTGGGCAAACACAAAGCTGCTGGACATGACAATGCTTGCGAAAACTCTGGCACTGTCGGGGCCTACGTATTATTAGCTTACTTTACCATTCAGTTCATAAAGTATTTAAATTTTAGTCCGACCGATTCTGTAAAGTAATTTTTGTTTATCCACATAACAAAACTGGAAGTATAACAGACTACAAGGGATTTAGCCTGGCCTGGCCAGGCCTCTGAAATCTTTTAGCCTGACCCGAAATCCACCCCTGCTCTTAAACTTGAAACTCGATTTAGATAGAGAAGGGGGGGCATATGTAAGTACAACATCTTACATGCCTTGGTCGACAACTACCTATCGACGGCGCTGTTTCATGCGGTGTTTTCCGCTTGCAGATTGGAATTTGTTCAGTAACATTAGTGTACAGATTTTTCTAGACATGCCGACTTTCACGCAAAATGCGTGACCTGTGTCAATGAATACTTAAACTATAATTTGAGTATTCATTGCCTGTATTTCCATAAAATCATAGGGTAACGTCCGTGGAGGGTTTGAGCTGACGATTTCTCTTTAACGCTGTAGATCACCCCCGCCATCTTGGTACGCACCTTCCATTAATTTACACGGGAATTGTTTTACTCATTTTATGCCTCTCGGATGTGGAATATTTAAGATCTGCTTTCACAAAATTTGTCTTGGTGGTTATTTTGGCTCTTGTATAGTTTTGGTTTGTGAAGTTTCTCCAAATATATAATTATAATGTATTATTAATAGTTTGCTATATAAATCACAATATGTTAACGGGAAATTATACTGTTCCTGTGTAAAATATTGCATTTCTATAAAGTAGCATGAGTAAAAGAGAACATGACGATAAACTGGGCGAAAACAGAAGTTAAAACTATACTCCTGAAAAGTATAAGACGAGTAAAACAATTCCCATGTAAATCAATGGAAAGTGCGAACCAAGATGGCGGGGGTGATCTACAGCCTTAAGTAGCTAGTCTCTCGTCGCATTCCACGGACCTTGAGCGTAACGTAACAGAACGTGGTTCACATAACTATGGGACATCTATCTTACGTTGTGGTATCAATGAAGTCTCTGTAAATTCAGCACATTTCGTACAGTATAACCTATATACTGCAGACATTCTCAAAAGGTGTGCTACAAAAATTCACAACAATCATTTTATTAAAATGAAAAATATGAGCATATACAAATTAGACATATGTAATAAATATTTTACTAATGTTATTATTAACCTTAGCCCTTAGAGAAGTATAAAAGTGTAATTCAAATAACAGTAGTAGTAAACAAGGTGTAGTCAATAATTTATTCTCATTTTTACAATTCAGTGGGAAGCATGTGCTTGTTTATTTTTGTACAGCTGTTTAATACGAGAAGGAATCGCAAACAGATCTGTACACACCAGTGAAATAAGTTGTTCAAAATCGGAGTAGTTTAGATAGGGTATATTCTGGTAACACTGACAAGGTTCATTCGGGAAGTGCCTGATAGATATTAGTATAATATTGAAAAAAAAATCAATGTTCTGCTGGGCCTAGTGTGTATTATACCATAGATCTCATAATAAGCTTATTATGAGATCTATGATTATACTAATTTTAGCAGCCCATAGCTATGAGCTTTCATAAAACAGGAATTCCATCGTAACATCCATGACTCTTAACATTTATCTTTCAAAATTTTAAAAGATAAATTTTAAACGATAATTTTAAAATATAAAATTTAAAAGATATCAGTTGCTTAGACACATTCTAACATAAATAAACATCATTAATGAAGCAATAATTTAAATTATGACAGGACTATTACAAAGAACTTATCCGGATTTTTTTTTTCAGATTAGAAACTGTTTCTGTCTTTTGATTTCCTTGCATTATTAAAAAAGGAGGCGTAACATGTATTACTCGCTCAAGGTCCATTCATGAAGTGTCTGACGGATACTGGTAAAATATTGAAAAAGAAGGCTTGTGCTGTTGCACACAGTATTTTTTATATTACTTTAAGGCTTATAAATTGGCTCTATTTCAGTACCTTTCTCGGAAGGAATTTGCACTAATTCTTTATTCTCCAGGAATTCAGTGACGGTGGCGTCTTCAAGAGTCTTGATCAAACTGAAAATACTGCTTGTATTTATATATATATATATATATATATATATATATATATATATATATATTGATTGTGCTTCACTTGTTGAAGACGGTATTTCAATCTAAAGCCTCTAAACCCTGAAAATACACATACACAATTCCACACAAGCACTAATTACAGATCACTGACGTATAATCATAATAGAAAAGCAATATTTTAAAGTCGAACATTCTTCTACTGCACTAACAGATCAACAACTTTCTACTCCAAGGACAGCATGCCTGTCTCGAACAAGTCTGAAGCCACTACGGATTCCATTACCGAGTAACACACCCTTAAGTCTTCTTTTTTTGATATTGCAAGGAAATTAAATGGTGAAAACAATTTCTAATTGGAAGAAAAATTAAATATAGATAATTGGACATGTTCTTTGTAACATTGATGTCATAATTCAAATTATTTCATTAGTGATGTTTATTTATGTTTGAAAGTGTCTGAGCGTAATACTCGTTATTATGGAATCCCTGATTTGTGAAGACTCATAAATATACAAAGTACTGCTATGGGCCGCTAAAATTAGTACAATACACACTGGGACTAGCAGAATTTTGCATTTTGTTCAATATGAAACCATAGACACTTCGCGAATGTACTTTCTGAGAATTCTGTTTCACCAAAATCCATAATTGAAGTAGTGTTGTTTCACCAAATTTCAGCATCAAAGTTCAATCACCCTGAAGTTCAGCCAACTTTTCTGCCTTTTCTAATGGTAAATGTTTTGTGTCTTAATTAGTAACGGGAAAGGAAGGGATTGTTGATTCGGTCGTATTCGTCCAGACTCCAGACTGATAGGAGGAAAACATTGTTGCAATTTATCCTCCACAACCAAAAGATGTTCTAAACTCAAACTTTAATCAATTATCGAATGAGTATCGGCTGTGGGAGGGAACATTTTAACATCATTCTTTTCAACTTTTAACTTTCAAACTTTGATTTTTCTTAAAAACCTATTCAGCTTATTACTTGGAGTGAGGTTACTTTCTTCCTCCTTCCCCTGCATACTAGCATTGAGATGTCCAAAGATTTTTGGAGCTTGAGGTTCGAACTTCAGGTTTTGTATTATGAGACATTCAAGAATAACTAAATAGCTATAAATTAATTCGCTATTAACAACCCTTTATAACTAAATTTGAATTTGAATTTATTTGCGTTCTTTAGGCATCTCAGGCTCAGACCATTTTACGGACTAAAGATCTAGTAAAAGATCAAAGTGTACTTACAGTACACGAAAGCCTTATCTACATTATGTAAGTAAAGTTTTATTTAAATTGTACCAAAGAGGGTCACTCCAAAATTATGCGTGTAACGCTGCCTCAAACCCCGCGCGTGTAGTGGTGGGAACTAAAATTTGGAAATATGATAAAATGTCACTGTGAAGAAATTCTCACGGAATAAAGAACTGAGGTTTGTGGAACAGAGCAAATTCCCGGACATTTAACTTTCGAATCCGGACTCGATTCCCGGACTGTCCGGGTCAATCCCGGACGGGTGGTAAGTGATTCTCAAAGGGTGTGAACTGGCACATTAGTATGCCGCGAAATTACTTGCCTGTCCCGTGCCTCGCTGCGAGAACACATGATAAAATAAAGGAAAAGTGACATAGAAATTGAATATCTTTAAGAACGTTATCTATTAATAGAAGATTATGTACATTGTAATTAACAAATTGGAATTGTTAAAATTATTGAGTAAATAGTTCATTTTTATAATTAAATACCGGCATGTTTATTTTTGGAACATAGTCTGATAAGAGACATGAAGCCATGACAGTTCGTATTCCAGTTTGCGTTCTTAATTTTATGACACGGAGCTCTTAGCGTGTATAAGTAGGGCCTACCAATTTTGCATCCCTTTTGGTGAGTACAATTTCTGTATAAGCTTTTTTGCTCAGCGGTTTTTAGCTTATTTCTTGTTGGTAGTTCTTGGTTCAGAGACCTGCCGTGTGAAGGGGTGTTCGGTATTGACATTTTCAATCATACCGACTTTGAGTATGCTTTGGATACCGACAATTATCTAAATACCGATCGATACTGAAAATTCTGAATTATCGATATATCGAAAATACCGATATACCGAAATGCCGAATAATATTGAAATACCGAACAATATCCAAATGCCGAGAAACAATGTTATTGAGCGATATGGAAGTACTCATGGATGCATGTATTTAGGGGTGAGTGTGGACCCCAACCCCGAAATTCCGGTTAATTTGCAAAAAATAGTATAATTTTAGGCGTAATTTAATTATCTATATTTAGGATACTTTTAACACCCTTTAGGCCTTTGAAGTTGGACCCTCTAAATCGAATACTCCCCTCCGAAATTAAATTTTAGATAGGCCTACGTGTCTGGAAGTAGCTACTGAATGGCATCGAATGATATTGAAATACCAAAAATGGAAAATAGATAACGACAGGGAATAACAAATCAAATGTGACTGCGGGGAAAAAGTAAAATTAATTTTATGGGGGATATCCGGATATCCGACACTCGGATCCGGATACCTGAAACCCAGATCCGTAGTGACGAAACTCAAATCCGAAGTCCGGATCTTCGGGGGTTAGGATATTCGGTCAATAGAGTCGTGCGATTTCAGTCGCAGATTCAAAGACCCAGTATTCGGACTTCGTTATTATGATACCGAGGCACCGTAGTTCAGTGGTAGAGCCTTGGCCAGTGTTCGAGTTGCCGGGAGGGATGCCGGGGATTTCCCCTGGTGCGTGATGATTTGATCCCCGGTTGTTGATTCTGAATATTATGCAAACCAGGGATAAAATCTTGCTATTTCTACCCGAACAGAGTAGGTTGAAACTTACCAACAACCATTAGTTCTAGGATCCTCTCCTTCGTAAATTGCAACAAATCGAACACTGGCCTTGGTGTAGCTTTCGGGAGATTGTGGGTTCGATCCAAGCGGCCGACCATCCAACTCCCTCCCGAATCCGTTCCCGTCCCCTACCCAGGCCTGAACTTTAGATGCCTAAACACCATAAATAAAATTCAATTCGTTTGGTATTATGATACATCTGAAACTATGCTGAACCAGGGTGGCCCAGTTGGTAGAGCGCTCACCTTACCCCCAGACAATCAACTCCTTGACGTTGAACGAGAATTAGGGGCAAGCTCATTCTTACATATGTTTTACAACTACTTGATATATACTTACCCTAAAAAGTCCCCATGAATCGGAGCGTCAGAAGGCATTCAAAATGGCGGCCAAACATGGCGGCTTCCATAGTTATTAAATATGCAATTTCTCCTTTACCAATCGTTATAGCGCCTCAAAATAAAAGCCTTTAAGTACGAAATTGAAAGTATATGAGACAGATTGTATTTTGATGTGTATTTAAGTACAATTCTTAAAAAGCAGTGAGAAGAATAACACAAGACAATTCAAAAATGTGTTTGTTTTTGTGGTATTACAGGTACATCAAAACTTAAAAATCTTGAAAAACTGGAAAAGCTTAAAAACTTTTCCTGCAAATTTCAGGCACTGGTATTTTCTCAATGCACTTTTATTAAATAGATGTATAAAATAATAATTGTAGGATCTAATAACTTTTGTCTTTCTCCTGGAAGATAAGAACATGTAAAGCACACATTTAATCTACAAAAGCAGTTATTTCACATATTTTGCGCAGTGGCACTGTATCTTTTCAAGCAATAGCAATGTCTTCAAGGGCTTCCTGTTGCAGTTTGTTACTACAGGAATTTTCTGACAAGGAAAATGTGCAACCTTCCGAGCAGTAAAGTCCAGAACGTCTGCAAGAGCAAATGGAACCACAACTTTTTTTTATACTTACAGAAAATTAAGTATAAAATCCAATGCGGAGCAACTTGCAATTTTCCCATTGTTGCTGATACATAGTTTCCATCTTTTAAGTTTTCATCCCCAGTCACACGGATCGAGGTTGATGCCCAGCGACCCAGCGACTTTTGCACCTATAGTAACTCCGAAAAAATGTGAAATCGAGCAGCAGCTGACGAAGGAGGAAGTGCAGAATGGTCAAATTCGGAAGTAAGAGGAGTTCGTTTAATCTTGCGCTCATACAGATTGTACCTAAAATAAGAATAAAAGACCTACGTACACCACGTAAACATGTTGGAGACAACATTGAAACATTTAGGGCAGTTTTCTTGAAAGTTTCGTTTTGTTTTGATATTCATTAATACATAAATAGCCTGTGTGGATTCGGGCTAAACAGATGTCGGGGTATTTAAACAGTTGTGTGTGTTCTTTCCTTTGGATTGTACCAGAAGTGTATAAAGTAGCCTGGATTTGTCAACTAGTTTGGTTTTGTATTTCTTTCTTCCAATAACTGAAAGCTTAAAAATTATGCTGGGACAAAGAAGGAACAAGAGAAAACAAAATAAAAGCAATAAAAAAACACTTAAAGATTCGAAACTGCAAATACATCATCATTCAAAGAGCCAAGTGATCCGGTTAGATATAATGCCATCAGAATTTTTTTATCCACAATCAACAAGATGGTCAGGATCTGTCAGCATTTCTTTCGTACAAGGTTGATTCTTCCAAAAAATTCCCGTTCTTCTGAAATATTTTGTAACACGTCTTTTTTCCCTTTTTTGAACACGGCTGAATTTGTGTCACATCCAGTAAGTGCGTGGAAAGCAAGGAAAACATTTTGAAAACTTTCCAGGCAATTTTTCACAGCCTGGAGAAACGAAATATTTGCCACTCGTCGTATAATGAGTAAGTAAAACAACCAAATCCGTGTCTTCACCAACAACTATGTCACATGATTTCTTTGTGCTTCTTCAATTACTGTGAGAACAATCAAAGTATCTGCGTCGTCAGTTGCTTTGTAAAACAGTGAAACAAAACTTATTACGCAAATGCTGAATAAGAAGCTTTAGAAAGGATCCTTTGTTGTAAACCTGTTTCAGGTATTCTTACTGAGTGACTGCTGGTGCTACGACTGATGGTAAAGGAGAAATTGCGTTTTTAAGAACTACTGAAGCCTCTATGTTTGATCGCCATTTCTAATGCCTTCCGACACTCGGATTCCTGAGGACTTTTCACAGAAGACATGTACCAAGTAATGGCAAAACATATGTAAGAATCAGTTTGCCAATGATTTGTTAAACCTTTTCGCCTAAAATGGAGTTAATTGCCTGGGCTACCTCTGGTAGCGCGCTCATGCCATGTGGGCCATGTGGACAAACACCATGTGCGTGGGTCTTCTCGGAGTGCTCCCGTTTCCTCCCACTTTCTTCATTCCACCAATTCACCCCATCATCATTCATACGGCATGAGCCATAGTTGCCTAAAGACCTTAAAATAAATTCAAACTGAAACTGCGATGCCAGGATAGTAATCATGTGAGGCCCTGGCCAATACCTTCCCCATCCTCTGCCTACCTCAACCATTGGAGCCACAAAAGGAAAATTAATAATAGCACCTTCAAATCCCACCCTTCCCCTTTTACCATCCGTGACTACCCTTTGTCCTGTGACGTGGTTATCAACCACTACGCAAATAAACATTGCGTTGTTAAAAGGAAAGAACAAAAATATGTCTTTCCCCTCCCTTTTAAGCAGACTAAGATGTAAAAAAATGCAAAACTTTTCCCAGATTAAATTTGCTTTTCAGAAATAAAGCATGTATTTTAGAAAAAAATAAAGGACGTTAAAAAAAGTCCTATCAGCTAACTTTGAACTAGAAAACAATAACAATCAAATACACAACTATCTCTATAAAATATATTTTTCGAGTTTCAGATACATTGAATTGGCTTTATTCGTGGTCTTTTGTCATTTTCGGCTCAGGCCGGGGTTGAGGTCAGTGTTGCCACTCCAACACAAACTTTTTTTTTTTTCAAATGGCACTACGAAAACTGTTAATTGAAAATGAAGCTGCGAAGCAAAATACATAGAACAATACCTAAATCAATGCTCAGTGTCGCCAACTTGGGGAGATATAGCTAAAGGGTCAAAGTTGGAAAAAGATGGAATGGGTTGTAGCTAAATGGATCACGTTAGATAAAAAACTTGTACATACACGAAATGAAAATATGAAGTGGTCCCAACAAAATGCCAAAATTAAAGTTTACTACGATCCACAGTGTTACCACATGAGACACCGAAAAAATGTAAAATTTAAAATCGCTATTTACACAAAAATGCCCCCAGACAAAAGTAACGAAAGTAACCTGGAAGACTCTTTGAGGGTCTAAAATTGCAATGGCATTTGTTTGGAAGCGATATCACAAAGCGTTCACAAGGTACAACAAGAGAGGGAAAAGCTGACAACATTGGAAGGACATTTTTATCCTCATGTAAGATTGGGATCCATACAAGGTTGCCAGGGGTATGACGAATTTTGCCCTCTAACTTGCCAGGATGTTAGCTCGCGAGCTTCAACGATTATGGTGGTAGTAATTCCTTCTCCTATCCGATGTTTGGATTATAAAACGTACACAAAGAAGATAGTACCTTACCATGGCATGAGCGAGTTACTTGATACGTTTGCATGATAAACTAGAGTAGGTATAAAGATTAAAAAACAAAGCTTTTAGCAAGTAAAGATTTTAAATACAGTCTCAAAGTAATTATCGCACATATAGGATCACACATATGCACATACTTGTATGATAAGTGTGGAGCGGTCGGTAGCTTGTTAGACTTTGGAACTTTTTATACTTTGGGCAGCACTTCGAGTCTTAGTGGTGTCTGAACTTTTTATGATAATGATCTACTCATATTACACACATATTGACTTTTGTACATTTTTTAATCGTTTTCTCCGTAAAAATAAATGTTGGATATATTTTATTATAAATGCTGTTTATGGCATACGTTGCATTTCCGATTGTCTTTTGAAATAAATACCCAGTGTATTGGAATGATAGATGTGCTTTTCTTATTTTAATTGTAGTAACGATATATAATAACTCTTGCAAGAGATACGTATATGTTGAACGTCGATAATAATGTTACACACATATTGTAACGTTTCACGTGCTTCAGTACGCGTCGCTCGTAATCAAAACATAAACGTGATAGTGGTGTGTACTACGTGTGTAATACGAGTGTTACAACATAAACAAACAAGTGAAAACATAAACAGTGCAGACGATAACTTCAGTTTCGTCAAGAAGCCACTAATGGAGCTGCCACCGACCTGGAGGAGGAGTCAGCGACATCAGCAAAATTAGGTATATAAAAGACAGATGCACCAAATGAAATGATCACTTCCCCGGGTGATCACTGATCACTTCTCTCCTCTTTCCTAGGACTCAGTTGCAGTCGGACTGGTACACTCCTTTAACCTGCACACTCAGTTGCTGTCGGACTGGTGTGCGATTCCCAACCTGCTCGCTCTGTTGCTGTCGGACAGGCGAGCTATTCCCAACCTGCTCACTCTGTTGCTGTCGAACTGGTGTCGTCCTTCCTGCACTCAGTTGCTGTCGGACTGGTGCAACACCTATCCTGCTACTTTCTACGAGACCCACACCCAAGAAGAAGAAGCCATAAGAGTTGTAGTATAACTCTTTGTAAAATTATTCTGGTACGGAACACTATTTTTAGTAACGTAAAGGACTTATATTATTTTCATAATAAAACTGGTAATGGGCAAAAACCACATTCCCGTGTATCTTTGCCTCTACCTATACTTCCCATAGAACAACAGGGTGTTCCCAAAGTAACATTACGATATACATATTAAGACGCATCCTTTATGTAATCCTACAACAATAAAATGAAGTAAACTAGGGTCATTTCATGTGAAATCAACACACTATGATTTCAAAGATTTTTGGTTTACTGCTAGTATTCGCTGAGAATCTTTTTTTTTTTCAGATTTTTTTTTACGCACTGGTCTTTGATCTATGAAAGTTCAAAAAGTCAAATGTTCCGTGTTTGTAGTTTACAAAATTACTTATTACTGAGCCATGGTTGGTGTTGAAGAGCTCGGAGAGGGCTCATTTTAAAGCCCTTGTAATAAGCTTTCACTTGGTATGATACTCGATGGAGTTGCACAAAATTTTCTATCCCAAACATAAAAAAAAAATATATTTTTTCAAAGTCGGACATTCGATGTTTTAAAAAGAAATCTTAAATGTTGGTCATACCTCCCTATACCTACCATGAAAATTGTAAATTCGGACGATACTGGGAACGTGATACATAAAATGTTTTCGTTATACGCCTGGGGAAGAAAAGGCATTAGCTGTCCACATTAAGATTAAAAAAAACCTTGGGTAAACTTTGTATTATATCGTTTCTCCGTCATGCCGAAGGGAGAACGAGGTCATTTAGACTGAGGTCGAAATAGAATGTAGCTTAAGAAAATAAAAGATAAAAACGAGAGGTTTTGATAGACTATGGTTTTAGTCACATGATTAATAATATACACATTTCGGTGCTTAACTCACCAGACAGACCGATGGCGTCGAATAGCTGCTAACCGAGATATCAGCCGTTTGCTACTAACAAGAGTATAGAATATTCGATGTGAATTCTAGAGCGTATCTCTCACCATGAACTTTGTCCAGGTACCTCATGTACCATGAAGGTTCGTTCTCCTCCTCGATGACGAAGATACGAGAGGAGAGGTTTACACTGGGTCAGCAGAGTTTACAGAAAGGATGGGCCGTAAATCCAATGTCATGTTATTTCATTGGGGCTGTCCGGAAAGAGTTAGCGCCATCATCGTTAATTTACATACATTATTATGCAACAGCTTAGACAACATTTTATATAATTGTGTTAACACAAACTACCTGTTTGCTTGGACGGTGGATTTTTGTCCACTGCTTGTTATGATGTATGTAAGAATATTGTTACGTAAATATATGAAATCACCACAACAAAGAGTTGAGGTAGATGTCCTCTGTAAACTTGGTAAGGTAGCAATTCCATGTGTGTCTAATATCACTGAAATCACGGTGCCTGGTTCGATGTTATGGCTCCGGCTACTTCCGCGGTGTCATATGAGAAAAAAAAAAAAAA
>JAGDQP010002696.1:0-101455 GCA_022664845.1 Lepisma saccharinum | reverse complement strand
AGAGGCAGAGCCGGAGCGGAATCAAACATAGACGTTACATTGTCTAGGGGAGATATTTCAAATTGTATATGTAACTGGATTGTTCATGACTGTGCAACTACTAGTGCCCACAACGTCGTCCGCTTTAATATAGAATTTAACAGAAATGAAACTGATGGAGAAGATGAAAATGAAGGAAATAACACCAAGTATAACATTAGTAAAATAAATAATCAGAAATTTGTGGAAAAATTGAAACTTCCACAAATTAAACATTATTGTAATCTGATGGAATTGACTACTAACCTAGAAGATGCAATATGGACAGCAATAAGAAGTTCAGCGCCCAAAATTAAACAGAGCAATAAAAAAAGAACACCTTTTTGGACGGATAGCCTTAATAAATTAAAACGAAGAATGAAGGCGAGCAGGAAGAGCTACAGAGCTGCAGGGGATCACACTTTGAGAGCTATAAGGCTACAGAAATACAGAAGCATAAAACAACAATTCGAGAAGGAGCTGAGAGAGACAAAGAAGAAAACCTGGAAGAAATTTGTAGAAGAGAATCTAAGCTTAGATATATGGGGTGTGCCGTACAAAATTATAATGAAAAAAGTCAAAACCAAAGGATCTCTAAACACACTTAAAGATGACCAAGACAACTTTACTACTAATTGGAAAAATACAATAGAATTGCTCTATCAAAAACTATTTCCTGATGACCATATTGAGGACGACAACGAGGATAACAACAAAGCAAGAAATGAAGCAAAAAAACATCCAGACTATGATAATGAAAATCGCCATGAAATAATTGTTTCAAACGATCAAGTAGCGGATATATTAAGGAAACTAAAAACAAGAAAAGCTCCGGGACCAGATCAAATAAAAAATGAGATCTTCAAAAATAATCAACAATTATGGACACCTTATTTAACTAAATTATTCAACGAATGCATTCAACAAGAAAAATTTCCGGAATCATGGAAAAAGGCTAATCTTATAATCTTCCTTAAAGGAGATGATAAGGATAAATTTAACCCAAAATCGTATAGGCCGATATGCTTGCTAAACACGATCAGCAAGATATTTGAAAAAGTTATAGCTCAAAAATTCAATCAAAAAAGGAACGATCTGGCGAACTGTAAACTACAATATGGTTTCCGTCCGGGTAAATCGACAGAGGATGCTATCAATGAATTATGCAATAGTATATATTCACTGAAAGAAGAAAATTGTAAGTATGTTATTGTAATCTTCTTTGATATTATGGGGGCCTTCGACAATTTGTGGTGGCCCTCATTACTAGTGGAACTAAGAAAGCTAAATATTCATAAGAAATTATGGAAGGTCATTGAAAATTACTTTAAGGATAGGGTGATAGAGGTGGAAACGGCGGACGGCGTCGTGGCGAAGACTCCTACTAGGGGCTGCCCTCAGGGATCCGTGTTGGGGCCTGTCTTCTGGGACCTGGCCTTTCAGCCTTGCCTAGAGATGCTAAGCGGGATGGAGCAAGTTGAGAGGGTGGTGGGATATGCCGACGACCTGGCGGTCGTAATAAAGGGAAGTAGTCACCTTGACCTGGAAACTAAAGCCAACGAAATTACAGGGAAAATGACATTGTGGTGTAGAGGAAACAAGCTAACAATATCATCTGACAAGACAAAATATGTGCTATTTAAAGGCAGTTTAAATTACAACAGAGGACCAATAATTAAAGTTAATAGGAAGTCAATAAAAAGAGAAAGATATATGAAATATTTAGGCCTAACATTGGATGAAAAGTTAAATTTCAGACAACATACGACAATTGTCAAGAATAAAGCAGTCAAAATAACACATAAGTTAGTTAATATTGCAGTAAATGACTTTAAAATTCCCATGAAAATATTACGAATATACCACGATGTCATAATAAGAGCAATTGTGGGCTACGCCGCAAGCGTTTGGGGTCATCGACTAGATGATGTTGCACAAAAAATAACAATTGATCGAGCGCAACGACAACTGCTTTTGCGTCTTTCAGGCGCCTATAGAACTACTTCAACTGAGGCTCTCCAGGTCGCACTGGCTGTTCCCCCCCCCTCCATCTCCAAATTAAGAAATTAGGCGCTATGTATTGGCTAAAAAATAAAGACCTCGATAAATTAATTAAAATTCTACACAGACCTGCAGAAAACGTTTCTGAAATCAATTCAATCGTGGTCGAGGCATGGCAGAACCAATGGAACGCAACCGATAAAGGAAGAAGATTATACTCTTTTTTTCCGAGCATTGAGGAACGATTGGATATGCAGCTGGAAGTTACGGGAGGTTTAATGCAATATCTAACTGGCCACGGTCCCTTTCGACAGAAGCTGCACCAGATAAACATCGTCGAGGACAATATGTGTCATACGTGTGGGGTGGTGGCTACGCCCGAGCATATCGTTCTGCGATGCCAAGAAACTGAGCATCTTGCTAGAGATGAAAGAGAACTCCTGGGGGAGACCCCCGTCACAGACGTTCTGAGAACTCCGGAACTGGTGGCGGCCCTCAGGGGACTAACAGATAGAATTTCTAGCTACTATAAAAGAAAATTTATTAACGGCGTGAACCACCGCGTACAGGAGACAAGATAAGGGAAAATCTTTATTTTACAGGTAAGCTGGTGGATGATTGTGTCCGCGCAGCCGCGTCGTGACAACCGCGTCTATTAAAAAACAGAATTTAAATGTGAAGTGAAATAAATTAAAAACGTGAACATAATTAGAATAACTGTGTCTGCTGGAACCCGGAAGAACTAGCGCCTTGAGGCGGAAACCGTCACAAGAGACGCTCTAAGTGTGTGAGTGTGTGAATGGAAGAGGTGCTGATGGATAATATAGCGAGTAAGGAAAGATAACAATTAATAATTGTGCAAAAACGCTGATCTTCTGGAACCCGGAAGCAATGCGGCTAGATGGAACAAGTGGAATGAGTGAGGAGAGAGTGTGTGAGTTAAGTGAAATTTGTGTAAAGTGTGGTATAATGGAAACGAGACTGCAGAAAGAGTAACCTGTGACAAGAAGAAGATGCAGTTAGTACCAGGAATGGGATGGCGAAAAAAAACTTTGTGGATTTACCAACGCATCCACGCGCACCTAATCCTATGTTTGCTTTTTTTTTATCTTGTTACAGGAATAAGAAGAAGAAGCCATACGAAAAAGCAGCTCAAGTTATGTGTTGTCCTGTTTTGTCTTTGTCCTGTCCTTGTCCCCTTGTTTGACTCCTTAAATGTTATGTACTTTGTTTCTTTGTTGTTTTTCTAAATAAATAGGATATAAGTAGAAAGGGTTCCCCCCATGCAAAAGGTCCATTTATGATATTGAGGCCAGGAGAACATTCTGGACGCCTGGCAAAAGTCCGTCCCGCAACCCCAGAAGTCACAGACTGATGGAACACAGGAGCTTTTTGGAATGCCGGAACTCCGGCAATCCAAGAATCTCTAGGGACATGCCTGCCCCAAGGCAAGGAGAGCGAATATCTGCTCGTGATGCACGTCCCAGAAAGTGCACAACTTGTCTTGTGCAATTGATGCAAAGAGGCAGGGGTGGAATGCGGATCCCCAAATAAAAAAAAATGTTCGTGGTTAAAGTTACGTGTACTGCTGACCACACGGCCGTCACTCAAGTGGACGCAGTTTCACCAACCGCGGACAGATGGCGTTGGATCAGGCTCAGGACCTTTCGGTCTGTAACGCCAGTGGTTGTTGGTTGTTGTTAGTAACTTAAGGATTCTGCACGTCTCGATTCTGTCAACGTGTTAAATTCCTAAAATATTCAAATATAACAACTGCGGATCAAACCCAGAATTTTGGGGAAGCTGCCGAAACTCCTTAAACCACATAATCACAAAAGCCGGTTTTAAAGTATTGGTTTGTCTGCAACAAGAAGAAAAAATATTTTTTGTTCATACAGATATGTTTGTGCACGATTATTATATTTTGTTTTCAATGTTTCAAATTGTATATATTAACGCTGCAGATCACCCCCGCCATCTTGGTATGCACCTTCCATTGGTTTACACGGGAATTGTTTTACTCATTTTATGCCTCTCGGATGTAGAATATTTAAGTTCTGCTTTCACAAAATTTGTCTTGGTGGTTATTTTGACTCTTGTATAGTTTTGGTTTGTGAAGTTTCTCCAAATATATAAGTATAATGTATTATTAATAGTTTGCTATATAAATCACAATATGTTAACGGGAAATTATACTGTTCCTGTGTAAAATATTGCATTTCTATAAAGTAGCATGAGTAAAAGAGAGCATGACGAAAAAACTGTGCGAAAACGTAAGTTAAAACTATACTCCTGAAAAGTATAAAACGAGTAAAACAATTCCCATGTTAATCAATGGAAAGTGCGTACCAATATGGCGGGGCTGATCTACAGCCTTAATGTGATAATTTCTCATTCTCTATATACTAACCACGGATAATAAATACATTTCAAGTGTTAATACTCGAAAAGCTTTCACGCAGTAAAATCATACAAATAGCAAACCAAATCTTGGTCTATTCCTGGGACGTAAAAGGCGCCCCTGCAACCCCCTTATTTCAACCCCATATTCAATAGTCGGTAATTTGGTTCTAATCTATTTTAATGTAAAATGTTTCCTCTATTATTTGGGGGGAAAGGGGAGGCGAGGAAAAGAGAAAATTTAAGCTTTTTCTTGTTTTTAATTTTTTATAATTTTAAAGAATAATGAAAACATTTTGATCATCATGCCGTTAGACTTCTCAGTTTTAATGAAGAACTGAGTTTCTACGACATAGACACCTAGTGGAAAATTAAACAAATATGCAGAAAGTAAATCTATCCAATTTAGGACCGACTGATCAGTCGACAAATATAATTCCATAGGATGTTTATACACGCTATAATGGTACCTTATTTATTCAAAAGCCATAGAACTTTATTAATAAACCAATTCAATTGTGAAACTTAATACTCTTGTCACATTAAATAACACAAACTAATATAACATCTTATAATTGAAGTAATCTTTTACAAAATCTAATCTATTCTAAAAATCACAAACATACATTTCGTCTTAATACTCTGCACACTCGACGTGTGCCCATTCTTGGCACATAGTGTACTGGATCCGCTGATCCCCTTTTATGATCTTCAGTAAACCCGACCATAAGAAAAGAAGCAGTGCACATCTTCAGAGTTAGATGTCTGATTATTTGTGGTGAAATAGTCATCATATTAACTGTCTTTGACACTGTACGAGCTTTCATCACTATCAAAACTTACTCTTCGTTGTAGACTTCCTTGTGCTCTAGGTCTCCCTCGTGAAGGTAGAGCTCTCGTAATTTCATGTTTTTGATTCCGCCTTCTTTAGTGGTAGTAAATTGTCATTTTAATTAGTTGTTGGTTGAACTTTTGTGAGCTTCAAAGAAATTTCCGACCACATTTTGGATATACAAATATGGAATACTACTCAACTTTTTATCACTACATCGGTATTCCGTATTTGTCACAGCGCCATATTTGAATTCACGTGCACACAACGGGCGTCATTATTCGAGAAACAAGTAAACAGTTCCACGTTTGTAAACCTTAACATGGATAGATTTTAACAAAATAGTAACACAATAATTATTTGCAAACAGAGTATAGATATCCGCGAATAGAGACATACCTTCCAGAATTTCCGAATTGACGCAAACAAGTTTTCTTCTCTGTGCACCAAATAGCATTTTCTGCTACCACTAAACCGGCCTAACAAGTAATGTCCGCCTACCAGATAATGGTTTCTCAAATTCGTGCTAGGTGGCGACATCAATATATACGATATTTCAGTACTAAATATCGCAGTACTATCGTGGCTATCTTAAGATCTTATTTTTTTTAGAAAGGTTATTATGTAATACGTCTTTGTTTCCTTAATTTCATGTAAAATAAACCCATCTTACCTGTGCAATCTAGTCCGTCATCGGATTCAATCCAGCCGTCTTTGCATCTACAAGTTTTGTCAGCACAAATTGCTATACTAGTATCGTTAGATGATATAAAACATTCTTCGTCTCTGGTACATATTCCACCCAGTTCTTGAATAACAAAAAAAATACAGATCAGTTAGCAACACTGTTAAAACTTTTCAGCCTCTTTCCTTAAATAAAGAGATTCGGTAAACCAGGCCAGTGGCTGCATGGAAATTTTCAGTTACATTAAAGGCGAAAATCATAAAATTTTCGCATCCGAGAATAGTTAAACAAAGCGCTTATGTTAAGCTGCTTGAAAGTTACATTATCTTCCAAGCGACGTTACATGGAATCTTCAGCCAATAAGGATTTAAGTACGTGAATGAGCTACTTCATATTTATATATACCTTGTCTACTCCCTATGTTTTCTTAAAATATTTCAAATAAAGAATAGACAAATGACTTGCAATAATGAAAGTTTGGGAAACCGCTCCGATAAGTTTATTTTGATTTCAAGGCCGGAACACCACAACGTTAGGAATTCCTGCTATCCTATTGGTTGCAACAGTAGACAACGACAAGTTTCGCGTTTATTGAGAAGCGAAACTCCCTCTTACGTTCCAATCTTAATCACAGTGAAGAAAAGCATATCTCGTTCACATACTGATTTATTTCTTTAATGAAATATGTTTTGTATGAACATTGCTTTAATAATAGAGAAAATGCTGGCACAACTACTTTGAAGCAATTGAAAAGAAACAGTAGACTGTTAACAAACGTGCTCCAAACATCAGTTCATTGTACTGCAGATATAATGAATTGATAATGTATAGATCAAAAAGTAAAGCAAATAGTACTTATAACGAAACCAATTATTTTTACTTGGAAAGCGAGTGGATATAAACACCAGGCACGAAAATATCCGACTTTCGGAAAAGAATGCAAATTATGTAGAAAAAAAATCATTTACAAACACAATTCATTCGCAAACGCAAACAGCAAGATAGCAAAATACATACTAACTATCGAAGCAAATAACACAAAATCTGAAAATACTGTATTGGAACTTGAGTTGTCTGTAGGTATTAACATAGATGAGCTAATACTTTGTCATACTACAAAATATAGGAGAATTACGCTGTAGTAATCAATGCATCGTGCATTAGACACAGTAACAGATGCAGTCGCAAGTCAGAACCTTATAGACGACGCAACATTGAATATCAAACCCCAGAAGCTACTCTAAAGAGGGCTCCTAGCTCGAAACCTCCCATTTTTAACATTTTTTCAACATATTTCAAAAACTAAGAGTATTATCAAAAATGTAAATTCATAGCGCACTAGAACTTACGAATTACTATAGAATGCAATGGACAGCGATCTCGAGATCGTATCCATTCAGGAGTGATACGATTTCAAAGATTATGACTCCATTATTTAATTGAAGACAGCACTCATCAATCGACAAGAATTCGAGATCGCTGTCCATTGCATTTCATAATATTTTGTAAGTTCTAGTGCGCTATGAATTTATATTTTTGATAATACTCTTAGTTTTTGAAATATTTTGAAAAACGTTAAAAATGGGGGGACTGGAGCGAGGAGCCCTCTTAAATAAGTTTTAAAAGACAGTATCAGAGACTAAATTACCATTTGTAGGAAAAATATGCACATAAGGGAAAGGAAACAAATCTAATGTTTGTGTTTACATAATTCATACACAACCGTATTTATGTGATATTGGGAAGACCGGTGCTCAATATTTTTCCCAGGTTGGGCCCAGAGAATGATGATCTAGAATTCACTATACCAAGACACTACCAATGAAACTAAAGCAAGAAAACATAACAGAAACTTTGAATGTGGAGATGATGGAAAAGCTAAAACAAAATAAAGAGCAAATAAAGGTAATAGTTCAACTTTTCCAAATATAACATCAGAAATTCAACAACTAAAGAATTTACAGTTAAAACTAGATCAAGTGGTGAGCCAAAAGAAGATCCCACAAGAGCAGCAAAAGAATCCTGGAGTGATGAATAAAGTGACAGAAAGAAATTTAGACAATAGTGAATTCAAACCTAAACCAGATCACTCATTGTCAAGGACAAACATTTATGTAAAGGAACCAGAGGAGTTGGAAGACAAAGAAGAGCCAAACACAAAGTAAGAAAAGAAGAATATGGATTATAATTTTTTGAAGGTTTTGATATTTTGGGAAATGATGTAGAAGATCGGAACAAAGAAAAGAAACCAAAGTATGAACAAGAAGTACTTGAAGAAACTTTACATGAACTATGTGGAGAAATATTACCTAGAAAACGAGAGAAAAATCAGCATTGTCATTTTGGTACATTACGTCAATCTTGAAGAGGAGATTTATGCTTGGACATAAAAGGTATTACAGGATATTGAATCATCAGAGGTAAACTAAGATTTTGAAAAACAATGGGAACTACGAGGGGCGTTCCATATTGATTTACACTTTATATTTTTCTTCTTTCAGGGTCCACCATTGAGCTCGTCCTGAAAGCTGGAAGGAAGTAGTACTTAGGTCTGCCTTCAGGTGGAAAAACAATACAGAGACGTGTAATCCCTGTACCCTACAGTACATTTCACCAACAGCTGTAAGTACCTGAGAAGGTGATCAGCAAGGACAGCGCTGGACAACGTGGGTTTTGTGGAAAGAGGGTATACAGACTGCGGAAATTCACATGTGATTGGTGGCAGTGTGTGGAGTGCGCACCGTCACGCAAAACCGTATACAACTGGGTGGACGGCTGGAAAAGTGGCCGCACATCAACGGCGAAGGGAACCAGTTCTGGAAGGAAAGTGAATGTGACAACACCAGTAAACAGTTCAAGAGTGGAGAGGCTTATTCAGGACAACAGGTGCATCACATTCACGGAACTGGAGGCGGCCACAGGACATGCCAGAAGCACTCTGTACCGCATAGTGCACGAACACCTTAAGATAGGTAAGGTGTCTGCCAGGTGGGTTCCCAAATCCCTGAATGCTGCACAAAGACAACAGCGCAAGGACGTGAGCAGTGATCTTCTGCAACGCTACAGCCAGGATCCAAAAGGCTTTATGTCCAAACTTGTTACTGGCGACGAGACTTGGCTGCACTACCATGAGTCAGAGACGAAAGCCCAATCAATGCAGTGGAAGCATCAAGGCAGCCCCACGCCAAAGAAGTTCCGTACACAGCCCTCCGTAGGCAAACGCATGGCACCAGTCTTCTGGGACAAGGATGGAGTCATACTCATTGACTGGCTCGAACCCGGGACCACCATTAACAACGAGTTATACGTGACAACACTTCGGAGTTTGCGCCGTGTAATTCAGAGGAAACGACCAGGAAAATGGACGAAAGGTATGCTCCTGCAACACGACAACGCTCGTCCACACGAGTCGGGCAACCACAACTGCCATTAATGAGCTGGGGTTCCAGGTGCTGCCACACCCATCTTATTCTCCTGACATGGCCCCTTCTGATTAACACCTCTTCGGGGCATTGAAGAAACCGCTGCGTGGACATCATTTCGCCCACTTCCAGGAACTGCAAGACGCTGTCCGGACGTGGGTGCGACAGACTCCGAAAAAGTGGTTCGCAGAGGGCATAGAGAAGTTGCCACATCGGTGGCGCAAGTGTGTAGTTCTTAATAGAGACTATGTTGAGAAAGTGGATGTATCTGCCGAGGCATAAAAGTTCTTATAAGGGTAAAAAAATAAAGTGTAAATCAATATGGAACGCCCCTCGTATAAGAGTTTAAGTCATACATGATAATATTTTAACATGTACAAAACTTAAACTCTTGGTAACCTAGTCTATAATTATATGTACCTTTTCATTTACAAAGAAAAGGTTGTTGTTGGAGACTAGAAATTGAATATAAAAATGTTTGTTATAATTATTATTAGTTTAGTACTGGTAACATTGTAATCAGTGATTGAAGAACTATGGCCAACTATTGATTGCTATGGAATGATAGTTGTCAGTTAAATATGCATGTTACTCTGTGTTTGAAATTATAGGTTTAGAATCAAAGTTTGTGTGAAGAGATGACTTATTTGTATATCTTTGAAATGAGATTAGTCATGATGAATAAATTGTAATACTGTGGATTCAGAAGAAACGGAGTCTAATCAGGTATATATTACCTAAAGTCAGATGTTATGTGTTTGTGAAACATGTTCGAGAATCCAGCAGACTTGTGTAAGAAATAGTATAATATCATAGACCTGGCTTTACTAAAGTTATATTTTGGTTTAACTGAGCTATAAGTTAATGAATCTATAAAACATAGTATTTCATTGGATGACGTTCGATGGTACAGCAGTAACTACGATTGCGTCACGTTAAGCTTCAGCCAATCAACATTGCGAAAAAAAAATATGTTTCGTGAAAAGTGTTTTTCATGTAATCAAACACTGACGCTACACATCTATGTTATTTTTGGCCTATGACAACACATTGGAACAGCAAACGTAACTCATTTGAGTCATTACTGTTACTTCAAACATGTTTCTGACGTTTAAATTTATTGAAGTGTAGTATGCCATGATATACAGTATATTAACAATTTTATTAAGTAACGTCGTGTATATATTTACTTTTTCATGTTTTCTGTCATCATACTTCCGAATCACAGGGTATTATAGTCACTTACGGGTGGTGCTTACACCCGTAAAGTTAAGGCAACTCCTCGTTCAAGAATGGTCGTACTTCGTAGTGTGCTTTGTAAATACGCATCAATCTTTAAGGACAAACTTACGTGTAACCTTATGATGGTTTTCGGTGAGTGATCGTATGTTCAGTTTTGTGAATTGAGATCCTAGTCGTCTTTGCCTTAATAGAACACATAACTGAACTTTTGAACGTAATACTTTGTTTAGATTACTAAGACACGATAGTAAGGATTATGGGTGAAACTAACTTACATTTAGACTGTGGAACTTGGTTTTCCTGCTTGTTTTCACGGGAGCTGCCATCTGTTGAATATCACGAAACTAAACAAAAGGTTACACGAAACACAGGTTTAAATTATAAAATAATCAACACAAACAAATTTATTGAAGTGTAACATTTTGTAGATTAGTTCTGCCATTCTTCTTCTATACTATTAAAGCGATATTCATTACTAGAATGCTATACATTTCGATAACGAAAGAAATAAACTCACCAAGTGAGCTGCGCTTAACGGCCATCTTACGTTTAGATAACTAACGTAAGAAGATAAGCGATGTAAGTTGGCGCTAGCTAAATTTGAAACCCGCGTTAACGGTAACTTGTATTTACATAACTAAAATGATCCCGGCCAGACTTGACCACGGTAAGATGTTAGTAATGTATTCCTCACTTATTGGTACTCCCAAGTTGTTTCTTGTGTTAAGCTCGAAAATAATTCGGCGAAACTGATATTGCTCCCAACACGTTACATATTGTTTCTTTAATAACTTCTGCACACAAAACATATGATATATGTTATGGTCGTGGTTAAGGCGATAATTTCAAGAAAGCTTCGTTAGGTTATAAATTTAACCTATCAAATCTAAGCAAATCCCGTGTACTTATAGCCTGTTAAAAGGTCCTTGTACGAGCATCAACATATCACAGTACAAAGATTGCAAGTTCGTGCGCTGATTTGGGTGATAAACAACGAAGAATACAATAAACAATCACCAGTGAATCATCAGGTAGGCAATACTACGAAAAATATATCGCTTTTCTGATTTTATAACAGCAGATTTCGTTGTAAAAAAGAAATCATGCATGCGTAATGGGTAAGGCAATGGACTAGAAACGCAGTGACCGCGGGTTCAGTACTCGTTCACCTTTTTTTTTAAAAAAAAAAGAGTATTACCTTTATATTTTGAATAGGTTATTTTGTTATTTTGAATTGTTATTGTTTAATTTGTTTTATACCCTACTTTCATTTAATGTTTTTGATTACGTAGTCTAATTCAGATTTAATAATAAATAGTAAAAAATGGTAGGGCTTTGGAGTTGTGATTAAGTGGTCCCGGGTTCGGTACTTGTTCACCTAAAGTTTATTTTATTTTTAAAGAGCAATACCTTTCTCCTTTTATCTTTCGAAAAAAGCTTTGCTTTTGCGATTAGACTTTTCTGTTCCTTTTAGGTGAATAAAACAATACACACTTTAAACATTTCATAAAATTCAGACATAGCTTAGAAAATGTCTGGTTAGTTATTTTTTTTCTTAATACGCAATGAAAATATTTATTGTTTTACACTGTCGCAACATATTAAATAAACTGTCAAGATAATATTGTTATGGAATTTTTCACTCCAGGATTCTTTACGCTAACAAGAATACTGTGACGTCTCCGCAAACACTCGTAAGGGCAGGGGGACAAGTGCCCCGACATTAGAGTCTAGGGATTTTGCCAGAACCCACCAAATGGGTGCTCTCAAGCATTATATTTTTTACGGTAAAAATAAATGGAAACACTAAAATTACTTACAGCTTCCCAATTTTGGGTTTATATTCCCCAAACCTCAAATCCTGGTGAATCACTGTATTGGGCCAGATATATTTATTTATTTTGCGTGATTGAAAACATCCAAGAACAAAATTGCAGTAAAATGATAGAGATGAACACCTACTGCATCTACAAAATACTGCGCCTGAGGCGGACACAGTCATTTGTCTAGTACCTGTGGCACCCGCTAAATCTAGCACATTAATATCGAAAAGGCGCACCCTAAATGCTCCCAACCGGTTGTGCATAGGGGCAAATACCCTTTTGCATTCCCGCACATGCTGGCTCGGTTTACCGATTCCCTTCTCAATCAGGCATGTATCAATAACTTCGTTTTCGAAGGGGACCACAGGATTTTGATGGAGATTCACGGTATGTCTGGGCATGGTGTATACCCAGAGTGTTTATGAACTACACCGACAAACCTCTGGAAGTGATTCCTCATATCAAAATAAGATGAAAGTTCCTCTGACAATTTTTTTTTAAATGTGCAAAGTTTCGGAGCTACAGGTTACCGAAAGCGTGGGGGAAATTAACTTTAGAGTTTTATATTTTTATCACCACGAACAGTAAGCTGATGGGACATAGTATCGTAAAAAAAATTAAGCCTGCTCCATTTGAAAATGCATATGTCAAAATTCCCCAATGTAAGTAGGGGATTTCAGAATATTTCTGAAGATGAGGTAGGTCGAAATACGCATGAATTAAACGACTTCCAGTGTGAGTAAAGATGACATACATCACTCATAGAATCCAATTGGGCAGTGATATTCAACCTCTTTGATAACAAATAAATAAAACGTTCTGTGAAATTAAGCAATTCTTACTTCGACTTGATATGCAACCACGCATTTTAAAAAATCGTTCGGTGTATGGAATCTACTTGAGATATCGACTTAGCGCAAACGAATTATTGTTTACTGGTGAGAAACCGTCCCATTCATGTTCATTTCAACCCATCTTTGCTTCAGAAAATTTCTGAGAATCTCTTAATTTCTTTTGGGGAATCCCTTACTCGCTCATTACGAAATTTTGAAATATGCATTTTTGGATGGTGTAGATTTAAAGTCTTTGAAGGTACCATGCCGCATAAGCTCTACTAGTCGTGGTGATAGAAATATGAAGTTGTAAAGTTCATTTTTCCACGCTTTCGGCGGCCTGTAGCTCCGAAACTATGCGCATTTTTTCAAATTTGTCAAAGGAATTTCTTCTTGTTTTGATGTGAGGAATCACCTCCAGAAGTTTGTCGGTGTAGTTCACAAACACCCTGCATATAATCACGATTAAATATTATACTAATTTAACATGAAACTGAATTACGTTGCCCTCTTCCCCGTCGTACCCACCGTTTTATACTTTCCTGAGTTAATTGTTTTTTCAACTGTTCCCTCTTGACCAGTTAGTTCAAACTCCAATAACTACATACGATCAGTTTCTAACAGTTAGAGTATGAACTAAATTACCTTAGTCCATCACTCTACTGCACACATAACAGGATACAGATAAATAAGTTAGTCTAAAATTGTGTTTTTATATTACTTTTTCACAGTTGTGAATAAAAAAACTCCCATTTAGATACGTTTTCTTCTAAACTGCTATTTTTAACTGCTATCGCTAACATATATTTGCGTATAGCAACTATTGCTATCACTGTTACGGAATAACAGCATTTTTGTCCATTCCTAATGCGAAATTCATATCAGTTCGTAGAAGGAAAAAAAATCTTAGTTTATTACTTACTTGTAGCTGTAGAGTAGAAATGCATACATTTCTTGTAAATATAATTCATTTGAAGGTTTTTATTGCGTTTTTCTTCATTTATCTGGTCGAATTTTCCATACTTACGTCTAACCACTTACAACTGCGCAGTCGTTTTTTTTTCATCGGTTGGAAGAAGGAAATAAATCCACCAACATTTTTTTTAATTTTTACAGAAAAAAAAATCAATACCTGGAAACTTTCGGAGCAGTACACAAGGATCAGAAGACCGTTCTGAAGAATCCGTAAAATCATTGTTTCCTTTCAATAAATAATTAAAATGTTATACAGTTTTTTGTTAATTTCCCACAAAATAGATTTTTGGATTTATTTCCTTCTTTCAACTACCGATTCAAGTATAGTACGATTTTCCTTCTTTAACAACTAAAAGGATGTTTATGGACCCCTTAGGATGTATCATTATATAAATCATTCACACTAGTTTGTACTACTAGACGCACTAGTTTGTGCATAACCATTCTAACCTTTAAGAAACAGCGAAGTTGAGTTTGATGGGCGAATATTTTACCATAGACCTCATAATAGATACACTTAGCACGCTTTCCCATTTCTGGCTGCGCAAAATCTAATAGATTTTTGTACATGAGCACGTGATTTTGAATCCATCCGATAGGTTACTCTGGCATCGACCACATAATAAAATATGATGTCGATGCCAGTGCAACCTAGCGGATGGATTCACAATCACGTGCTCATGTACCAAAAAAACTTTAGTTTTAGCGCACCCAGAAATGGGGAAGCGTGCTAAGTCTATCTATTATGAGGTCTATGATTTTAGGTACAATATCCTTATTTCGAAAACCAAAGGTACTGTATATATACTTACTAGCTTTGTACCAACACTTCCCTCCTGAAGGATGATAGTCGTCAATACATGTACACTTAAAACCTTTGCATTCTGAATAATTTATGAAGTCGGTGCATTGAATGGTTTCATCGCATGCTTCTCCTATGTGATTAGCAGCTGAAAGAGAAAGACAATTTATTTTACGTGCAACTCAAAATTATCTTTCTTACACAGTAAAAAAAAACAACATGGCTCTGTTAATTCAACAGGATGCGGTGTCACAGCGTGACTACCACTTTTGTGTGTTAAATCAACACAACACACGATGTTCACTTCGGTACTAGGAGAAAAAAAAAGCTACGGCTGCAGTGCCAATAGATGATACACGTCTTCAGGTCTCGAAAACGTACAGGGAACGTACGTACGTGCCAATAACTTGGCATAAATGGAGGGCAAGTACTGGTTAGAAGGTGTCATTTTGCTGTCTTGAAAAACAAAATACACAATACATGTTTTGCACTTTTTTGTTTCACTGTGAAATTAATTTCGACAAAGATCTAAAGAGTTTAGTGTTAGCCATGAATAGGGTTACCAACTGGAATTTAGTAAATGCAGGACAACACTTTGAAAATAGCCGGACATTTTGAAAAATGCCGGACACAATGAAATTGCAGCAATGAACCTTTCTTCCAGGCACAATGACGTTTGTTTAGGGATGAAAGTTTTGGGGAGGCTAAAGACAAAAATATTATTTGCTGATGTACTAGTTCTTACCATTTTTTTCTTCCACTTTTCGCAATTTCGCGAACGGAGACAAAAACAGTCGAGTGCGATATGTCGACAGTACCCACTAACCACGAACCCTAGTAGTTAATAAATGTGATAAATTGCCGCTTGTGACCATACCGCTCGTGACCATAAATTATACAAACAATGCAGATTTAGGTGTAGTAATGTCTTGCTAATTTTATTTTTAAAATGCCGGACATTTTCAAGAAAAAGATAAATGCTGGCCTGACATTTCTAAAAAGGTTAAAAAGCCGGACATGTCCGACAACAACCGAACGGTTGGTAACCCTAGCCATGAACAGAAAAATAAAGTAGTAATAGATCTAAATTTCAAGTTTAAAACGACAGTGCTCTAAAAGCAAGGGCGCCGATTTATTTGTAACTTTGGGGAGGGGGGAATTCAGATATGTGTTTTGTTGCCAGATAAGGGTCTAAGAAGACACATATGATGATCTTAATACAAATTCAATTCAAATTTGGCCAAATATTGTATAAAAGTTTCTGCTGTCACTAGAAAATAAACTTAGGAAAAAACAGAAACTTATGTTAGTGTATGCAGAGGAGTTACTCAGCTTTTCCAAATGTGGTTCTCCTTCTGTCCGGCTCATCCTTCCGCCGCGCTATTACTTTATTGGACAAATATTATTTTTCTACTTTTAATTCTCGGTTCTCGAACTCGACAGGCATGGTTCAAGAAACTTCTGACTTACCTACAGTGAGAAAAAAATATTTAGACAAGTTTAACAAAGAGGAAAAGTAGACTGTATCGCTTGCAAATCGTGGCCCATTTCGCAATCTCTTACCCTTTTATGATAATTTGGATACCTTAGATAGAATGCTATAGAAAAAACTACAACTCGATACACCTGTAAGGTAACAGGAAACGAAAGAGTGACTACTACGTAAATTCATCACAAGACACTATTTGGATAACCCCATACTACTCTCGAAAGAACTGTTCTAGGTGTCCTTTTGGGGACAAGAGCATAAAGAAACAAAGAAACAGAGGAATGAATATTTGGGGATTCGTTCTGGTCAACTAAAGAAACTAACTGCCCGAAATGAAACCTACATTCTTCATTCTGTGAACAAAACTCAAAGAATTAGTGCTAAAGATTTGGCTACTTCACTTGACTAGGATATGCAAGTTAATGTTACAGATGTGTAGATGTGAACAAAATAATTGGGATTCAGATGATGTGTAGCCAGAAACAAAACACACATATCAGAAGAAAGCAAAAAGAAGAAGTTCTAATTTTCCAAGTAATATCAATATAACTTGGAATTTTGGAAAAAGTGCTTGGAATTTTGGAAAAAGTTTCTTCTAGGATGAGACTAAGATAAACTTGTATTGTAGTAATGTATATCGGGACGTGTGGCGGAAGAAGAAAGCAGAACATTGTTTCAACTGGTAAAAATGTTGGAGGGTTTGTTATGATTTGGGGTTGTGTAATTACTAATGGAGTGGCCAGTATTCATACCCTGGATACACATCTAAATCCCAATTTTTTTAATGAATTTTGGGTTGTTCAATGAATTACTAACATTAACTTACATATTTTAGGCGAGTGAAGTAGCCAAATCTTTACCACTAATTCTCTGAGTTTTGTTCACAGAATGAAGAATGTAGGTTTCATTCTGGGCAGTTAGTTTTCTTAGTTGGCCAGAACGGATTCTATTCCGCAATAATTGCTCTGTTTTATGTTTCTTTATGATGTATCCGACGGTAAAGCATGGCTTTCAAACAAGCTTGGATTGCCTGACGCGGTGTGGGTTGCTTCAGTAGACTACATAGACTGCTCGTGTACACAAAAGAATTTCGGTAACTAGTGCATTTCTTTCGAGTGTAGTATGGGATCCAAATACTTTCTTGCAATGAATTTACGTAGTTGTCACTCTTTCGCTGCCTGTTACCTTACAGGTGTACCGAGTGGCAGTTATTTCTATAGTACCGTATTCTATCTAAGGCATCCAAATTATCATAAAAGGGCCAGAGATTTCGAAATGGGGTATGTTTTACGTGTGATACAGTCTGATTTCCTCTTTGTTGACCTTGTCCAAATACTTTTTTACCCGCTGTATAATACGTTCTCAAAATTACGGTATTAACGGAAAATAATAATTGCATCCAAACAGCAGGTTCAAAGATATATTTCCTAGTGCAAGTCTACTCCTGCTTTTGTGTGAGTTCTTCTTGTCGCTTATTTTTCCTCGTATATTTTTCTTTTTTAAAAATATTATGTTTATATATGACAAAATCACGATGAATGATCTTTAAAGAACAGAAAATGACGTTTTCATTTTTTTCTTTTTTTTTTACCAAATGGTCTTTATCTATTTTATACACGAAACTTCAGAAATAACACAAGCAATGCACTATTAACTCCTTTAGCCAGGGGAGGGGTATTATACGTGGTGTAATTTATATAAGTACTGTAGCACACGAGTTTCGGTTAGGGATTTATCAATGCAATATATTTGCCAAAAGGAGATATAAGCTTAGGAGAAGGGGAAATAGGAGAACCGACTTCACCTTATAATATGTCCCCTCCATTAGAGGGCAGCACTTCAACCTTGGGGGCCCCCAAAACTCCCCGGGATCGGCGCCCTTGTCTAAAAGTGGCAATAACTGGTACGTTTAACCTAACTAAATTTACACGTCTTATATGCAAACTGTATATCTTATTATAAAGTACTTGTGTTTATCTTTGCATTAAGGGTATGTTACGAATCTGCTTAACCAAATCATAGTGACCGGCGAAAAAATAATTGTTAGAAAAAGTTTTTAAAATGCTGTTTATGGAAAATGCAACATGGAAATTGCATATTTGGGGTACCTTATTTACGGTGCGAAAAGTAGAAGAAATAATGGATATAGCAAGTAATTTCTATCGCAGAAAGTTACTCCAATTTGTTCTCTACAGGTTTATTTACGAACTTTTCCCCAACTGTGCGGATAAATTGTCGATTTTTGACGACTTGTTTGATATTCTGGATCACTGCTCATTTGTTTACATTGACCGTCTTTCGAAAAGAAATAAACAATACAACAAACGCATAAAATGTGTAAATACTGAAACAGGTACTCGTTGCTAACTACCTCGGAGTGTTTTCGGTCCGTTTAATGAATATTATCATCAGTACTAATTCGGTGAAATGTGGTATTCAATCGGACTAATTAAGCACTAAATCCTGGCAAAATTTCGCAGTTCATGTCGCAATGGAGACGACTAACTTGACTAGCTCTTGCTACTTCATATTGACACTAGATGGTATGGAAGCACACTCCTAGATGGCAGTAGTTCTCTGTAGTTCAGAGCCATCTTTAGTAAGTTGTGTGAAACATTTGCTAGTGAAGATGTTCCTGGAAGTCACAAAATTTTGTCTTCGGTTGGTTGTCCTATGGGATCTGTACTTACGTTTCATTGTAATACGAGACCCGGAGCCTAGTCCTTCCTGTTCACACTTGCCTGCTGGATTCTCTCTTACTTTGTATATGTAATAAAGGAGCTTTCCCCTCTTCATTTTGTACTTATGTAAGTGTACCAACGTTTTTCGTAATTCTGGTTTTGTTCCAGCGGTTTGCCGGTATTCGTGGTTAACCTTTCCATTTGGTCCTGTGCGACTATTTGTGCTCAAGTGTTTGGCCTAACTCAGAGTCTGAGGTTTTAATTTTTCATTAGATATTATTCTTTTTTCTCTCCGGTATTCCGGTTTGTGTGAAATACGGTTTAAGCCGTCTGGTGCTAGTGGCTGTGGTTATTATTTTTATGAGAATGTAAGGCCTTTAAAGCCTTAGGCAACTTGGGCTCAGGCCTACTATTTTAGTATTCTAAGTTTCTCTTTCATGTACTGACCAGGCTCTTGGCTGCTTGACCTGCGGTATATTCTGTTGGTTACATCTCTTTCATTTTCCTCTTTTGTTTAGTTGGTCTCCCACTTGACGGAGTTACCCTGGTATTTGGACTTTCCCGATTTCCTTGTTCTAGTTTGTTAATCATTGCTTCCGTCACCGGCCTCATTGTGAGTTTCTGGTTCATCTGGTCTCTAATACATTGTTTTGGCCCTTAAAAAAACAGACGTTTTTTTGTTTTTAATTATGTTTTCTCCTTCGTTTATTTTATTTGTGTTGTGAATTGCATAGGGAATTACCCATAAGTATTTTCAGGTTGGTATTCAGCATAGGTATCTCAGGGCAGGACATGTGTACGGAGTGTTCCAGTAGCTGTGCCTCTTTTTTATAGTAAATTCTTTCCACCATATCTAATGCAGTTTTTATATTAGAACCACCAGCTCCGTGTTTAGTGTAGGAGGTAGTGGGTGGAATATTCCACACTTGGAGTGATTTTGCCCTGTCTACTATTTATGCTGAGATACAACTGTTCCCTATGTTGAGTATCGTCTTTTGTTTAAATTATATCTGCAGATAGTTGGTTTCTGTCACAAGTCTCTCATATGTAAGGTTTCTTGCAATATTTAATTCTAGCGTGATTATTTTCTTTTCTAACCAATAACAGGTTGAGTGGCCCCCTACTTTGTTGTCGTTAGCAGGGACATCCTGCATTCTTGTCCTTTGAGTCAGTTGATCATTAAGTTTGTCTCAATAGCTTGTATTACTATATTGCTTTTATTTTTTAAAATAATTGCCTCTTAGCAGTTTCACAGAATATTTTGGTCCTAAAAAGGCTATTGTTAGTAACCTCTTGGTTTTGTATCAATTCTTTGTAATACAGAGTAGTTTATCAATTTATATTGTTAAGATATGGCCAGTGTCTGAACCAAGCCTTTTTTAAAACCTAAGGTTTCATTTTTGTATTTGTTTTGTGTTATATACTGTTCTAGCAAGATGTCTCTTGTGTATCAACTTGCCAAGTGTTTTTTTTTTAACTTTCCAGTCCCTAACCGGGAATACCGGCAAATCGCTGGAACAAAACCAGAATTACGAAAACGTTAGTACACTTTCATAACTACAAAAGGAAGAGGGGAAATCTCCTTTATCATATATACAAAGTAAGAGAGAATCCAGAAGGCTGGTGTGAACAGGAAGGACCGGGCTCCAGGTCTCACATTACAATGAAATAAACCGTAAGTAACTAGAGCTTTTGTTTAATACTTATAACCTGACTCAAGAGAAAATATTTAAAATTGTTTGTCCATTTTTGTTCAATCCCAAATATACGAAACTTTCAGGTCTGATATTTTTACCTTCTACATTCCCCCCCAACACTCCCCTAACGCCTTCCCTGGACTTCGACAACACCCCCTAAGGAAATCTCCGGACACTCCCTTAGCGACATTTAATAGTGAGAAATTCCTGGAATTTCGATTTACAAATACGGCAGTTGGCACAATCAAATCTTGGTAGCAGTATTGCATTAAATCCGAAGAAATATCTTCTTTTGTGCTACATTCCTTTCTTGTCGCGTCACAAAAATCCATCAGAAGCAAAAGAAATGAGGAAGAAAACAACAAACATCTCCATATGAAAACACCTGTTTGGTGACTGCTCCCTGTGGTGTTAGAGTACAGAGATGGTAGACTCACTTCACATGCACATCAACATTCACTCATTATCTATTCAATTGTTTTGTGTGCACAGTGGAAAAGACGAAACGCGTCACAATGAAGAGCAGGATTATTGAATCAAAGGAACTAAGTTTAGGAGCTCGTATATATGCATTTATTTTTCTATTTTAAGTGAATCTTTGTTTCATAACTACGTAAATAAATGAAAATACAAGTAACAATGTTTACAAACTTGATGCGCCGACCTTTCCAATACCTAACTCTGTGTTCTTCAGGGTTTTATTTCATCATACTCTCATTCCCTCAAGAGATTCCCTCATGCCGTGGTCCAGTCAGGATTTGTTTCTGTGCTGGCTACCGGATATCCATATGGCCCTTGGTGAGAACGGTTCCGAGTTCGATTCGCAGAATTTTGATACTTATCCAGTATCGTGATAAATATTGCGGGGATATTTTCAATACAAGAAGGAGCAAATTGGGGACGAGAGTCGATGCGCTGACTACGCACTACCCAACGAAAAACCGTTTGAATATTATTTTATTTTATTTATGGCATTTAAGATCTCAGGTTCAGGCCGAGCTAAAAGCCGTCTGGCACACCTTGGCGCTCTACGGAATGTCGTACCTTTAGTTTAGGTTTGAGTTAGTAGACATGATTTTAGGTGTTCGAAACGTCAGTGTTGCAAATTTCTGCATGATTTGAGAAAGAAACTAGATCATGAGTAATACTTTCTCGTCGTGAAAGTTTAAAAAAAAATATTCAAACGTTTATTAATGTTTTGATTTGTAGCGACAGAAAAGCGAAAAATAGATATCAGAAACGTTCCTCCGGAAATATATATGTTAGCGACTAACCTGAAAATATCATTATTGGTTAAATGTTAAATTTTGTATTTTTAATTTGTTTCTGCTTCTCTTTGAGCATTCAAAAAAAAAAATATTTTACAATCCGTAGGTCAATTCACCTTAACAGTGTTAGGAAGAATTGAATATGTGGAAATGGATGGCCTGATTTCAACATTTGTTTGGAAAGCCTCAATGAAGTCGATCACTTAGGGCATCGATCCGACAACCCTGGAATAAGAAGTGCATACAATTTCCACTAAGTTATTTTATCAACTGTGATGTAATGTTGATATATTTTCCAGGGGAATAGAGCTTATTATATTTAAAATATATTATTATTTGCTCTAAAGACATAGTTGAGGCAAATTATCTCTTTCATAGTAATGAAAATTTAATAGTAGATATCTGTCCATATTTCACCAAATTAAAGCTTGCAAAAGCTAGACAAGTGCAAAAAGACAAATAAGAATATCTAAAATTATTTGAAAGATAACAGTTCTGTTGGTAATTCATTCTAATTGATGACAGATAAATAAGTTGTTTGATTTTCTTCGCAAGTAATTCAAAATAATAATAATAATAATAATAATAATGTTTGCTATTTACACACAATTAATGAAGTTGTCCTTATGTGGTTATGCACAATTCTCATTTTGAAAAGTATGACAAACAGAAACGCGCGCGCGAGCATGAATGCATACATGGTAAGATACGTATAATGGATGACTGTATAATATAGTGTATAAGTGAATATGAATTACACCTCCCCCCCAACAACTTTAGACACCCCCCTTCGACTACATTCCTGGCCTTCTGTCCCCGCGCTGCTTGTTATTAATTCATGTCTTATTTCAGGCAAGATGTTTACTTAAATAGGAACGCACATTAAGCTGTACGAAAAAGAAACCTTTTGTTGAATATCCTGATACCCTAGTGACAAAATGTGCACATTGGTGGTAGAGACTTTGTGTGATTTTTTCCAGATTTTTCGGAAGTTGTCCTGAGGTTCCGGATCGACTTTGAAAATTTTACCGTAGGAGGGTAGGCACGCGCAACATTTTCATAAAAACGTGCATTTCTTTAGCTTTGCGATCCAATTTTTTACAGTTTTATCGGCAGGTTTTGTGTTTTTTATACGCTATAGACATTCAACAAAAGCTCAGGGTTGTTCTTAGGGTGGTTATGGAAGCTTGCGCCTCAAATAAGCTTTTTAAAAAGCATGTTTTGCTTTAAGAGATTTCTGTCAGGAGTGCAAGATAAAGGGAGACCGTAACGGTGGCTTTTTTTTTTCCTTTGGAATCTCATGAACAAAAAGCTAATTGAAACAATGCAGCCTGAGACAGCAAGATGTAAAGCAGTGTTCGTTTTGACGGCGACTGACTCTTCGTTTGCCTTGTACAGGGTTTCACGTGTGATACGGAAAATAACTGCCGAAGACAATTCTGCTTCCTACTGGCGAATCATGTTGTCGGTAGTCCACATTCTTAACCATTCTTCAACTAGACTCCATGCTAAAAAGTATTCAAAGCTTCGGTATTGTAAATTTGTGTTTTTTTGTTATTACTGTGTTTCCTCCCTGTATGAGCATTAGTGCTAGTGCTACAATGGCGTAAAAGAGTTGTGTCTTACGTAGAGATGTAAGAAACCAACTGCTTGGCTTTCTAGAAACATTGCAGTTGCATTATACCCCAATGTACTCGCATATAACGAGGCAATTGGACTGGTAAAGAAGAAGGGAAAGGATGAATGTAATAAAGATTGCCTATTACAATGTACTAAGACTGGTAAGTCAACTGCAGGGAAAGTGTTTGAATAAAGGCACTTGTACTGGGTTTCCAAAGAATTTTTAAAATGATAACGGATTCTCATGAATTATGTCAGAACATACGCATATCTTCGAATTGTCCAAGTTCTGTACTTGTATAGAAAAATTATCAAGTTATGATAGTTCAAAAGGCAGAAAAGAGACTCTTTGACATTTTCACCTGCAAGTGCTATATTTGCGAAGATTGTAGATGTAGAAAAACGAGCAAGGATTGGTTTCTACAAGACCAAAAAAAAAAACTAAATTAAAAATCGATTATTTAAAAAAACACGCTTTTCTAAGCATAGTAAAATGGACTAAAAAGTAAAAAAATTATGAATCGGAAAATAAAAGTGTGGGAGCTATTTGATATTATGATTTTATGAGAAGGTAAGCAAGAACACCCACGCTTTTATTTTCCGATTCTTTTTTTAATTATTTTTTTTTACTTTCTAGTCCATTTTTCTTTGCTTAAAAAATCTGATTTTTTTATCCTTTTTTATTTAGTTTTCTCCATATTAGAAGCTTCGCACACCCAAATTCTACAGTGTTCTGCAACCAGTAAAAACTCAACATCCTTGCAGGTTAGTATTTATTTTAGAATAAAGAAATCCATATTAAATAATTATTTTTTAATTAATTGCAGTTAACTGGATTATTCTGTCGTATATGTAATGATTGAATATTGTATTGTCATCGGAAGCAAGCAAGTTTACAAAATTTTGAAGAATTCGGGTGATTAAAATTTAGTTAAATATCAATTACAAGATTTGTACCAGAGATGAAACATGATTACAGAGTAAGTTAATAAAAAAGCGTGTAAAATAGAGATGATCAGAAGGCTAGATAAGAAGGTCAGTACAAAAGTACAAATTAGGTTGCAGTACACAAAAAGGATGTGTTTCGAAGACAACGGGAATCGAAAATCCTGTTCTTCGCAAGCGCATCAGTAATCAGACATTCTCAGTAGATTCATATTCAACCGACCAACTAGAGTCAAGTAGTACCGATTCGGATTACGAACCTCAGTCGTCGACGCCGTCTCCCTGTAGAGAATATAGCTGCTGTTGCTTTCAGAATATGAATTGCAAGAAGAGACGTCGCACTGATTGTATCTGCCGCATTTCGAAGACGTGCGTCTCGCGTCTACCAGAAACCTTGAAATTGTAATTCTTATGGAGATCCGAGCAGTTGGTTTCTTACATCTCCACGTAAGACACAACTCTTTTACGCAATTATGGCACTAGCACTTGTGCTCATACAGGGAGGAAACACAGTAATAACACACAAGCACAAAAGTATAATAACGCAGCTTCGAATACTTCTCAGCATGGAATCTAGCTGGCGAATGGTTAACAACGTGGACTACCGACAACATGATTCGCCAGTAAGAAGCAGAATTCTCTTCGACAGTTATTTTTTGTTTCGCCCGAGCTCATCACACGTGAAACCCTGTATCAGGTAAACGAAGAGTCAGTCGTCGTGAAAACAAAAGCGCGATCTGCACCTTCGCCTCCCAGGCTCCATTGTACTTTTGTTCGTGAGGTTCCAGAGGAGAAAAGAAAGCCACCGTTGCCGTCTTCTAACATTTTTCTCGTGCACTCCTCACGGAAATCTCTTAAGGAGAAACATGATTTTGTAAAATAACATTATTTGAAGTACAAAATTCCATAACCACTCTAAGAAGGGTTCTGATGTTACGTTGAATGTCTATGACGTATCAAAACACAAAACCTGTCGATAAAACTGACAAATACTGGGTCAGAAAGGTGAAAAATGCGCATTTTTAGGAAAATATTGCGCGGGTCGTCTATTTACGTGCTGTAAATTTTTTTAAGTCGATCCGGAACCTCAAGACGACCTCGGAAATACCTGAAAAATTCACACGGTGTCTGCCATCGAACGTGCACTTTTTATAATAACTAGTGCACCGGAATATTCAACAAAAAGTTTATTTTCGATTCACCCTACTTCACATGTAATAGAAAATCCTGTAAATAATATTCATGTTAGTTTCCAGAATTAAGAAATAACTAAAAAAAACACCACTCACAGGTACACACTGTGTCAACTAGCGTGAAACACTGAGTTAAAATTGAAGGTTTGGTGTCATTTGGACAAAATGGGTGTAAAGAGTAGAATTTAAGGTTTTCATCGTTTCTCATGCAGACTAATTTCTAAGTGTAGAAAGAAGTCCGAAGTATTGGGAGATTTCAAAATAGTTCCGAATAAATCTTAATGCACATGTAAAATCGGCGACCTGCAATCGAGATGTGAAAATAATAACGTTTCTAATATATAACTGAACCATTGTGATCCGTATGGGAACGGACATGACTATTCATAGTAGCTTAAGCATTTATTCTCACATATACACAGTTACGTATCACCATAATACATACCAACACAGTGGTGGATGGAATAGACTTTCGAGAGGAAGGGTCGCAGGTGAAATAGACCAGGAACAGTTTCGATATTTCGTTGATAAGTTATTTTTTAAAGTATAAACTTATCATACTTTCCATCATGGTATTAAGTTATATCATGAAGTATCACTCGGGTATTCCCCAAAATAGATATTTCTTCAAAAATCAGATATGTCCAGACATAAATCGAAGCTTTTTCTGAGATAAATTGTTGAAATAGTGGTATTGTTTCCTCTGTAGATCCAGCATTGTACGAACTCCTGATTAATAAGTCATATTTAAACAAGTAAACAAACCTTTCAAACACTTATTTCTTTGAAGACTTGGAACGTGATTAACTTGACATCTGCACACTCCATTGCATTGGGAATTCTCTGCTACACAATCATCATGTGTGCTGCAAGTTTGGTTAAAATCTGAAACAAGAAAGAGAAACAAAAGAGTAATGATGAGAACCAACCTTAGAGCATAGAATAAAGTAAATTTCCATGACGTCAGATGAATACAAATTTACGGTTCCACGGCAGCCATATTGTGTGACCTCATTAGAATCCCTCTCTACCGAGTTTTGTGCGTCTTTTCGAAATGCACGTTTTTGTCGTGTGACTACAATGTACAGCACAACACATCTGAGACATTTCAATCATTTACAATTGGGAGGTTTAGTATAAAAGTGGTGTAAGTCCAAAATACCAATTTTACAGGAGAGTAAGTTTAAAGTTTGGAACAATGTATAAATTCATCCTATCCTTTTTGTCAGAAGATTATTGCATGGATGTAAACTTTGGAGTATAAACTTTCAATAAATAATAAAATCATTCTCCTTCCCAAAAGGCAGAGGAACAAAATAGCTGTATGCCTACTATAAACAATAATAATTGATTGGGATACGCGTCGTGGAGTAATAGGTTAGAACATTACAAGGGAATGCTGTTTATTATGAATGAACAGTGCGTTGAAAAACTAACTAACTAACTGTGTCGCTTACCGAGCTCGCAAGTTCATCACCGCAGTAACAAACGTTCGCCATAGGATTCTTGGTAAGATCAAGCCAGTTTTCATCACAAACGCCTATTTCTTGAAGATCCCTTCCAATATTGTCCTCCCAATGGCGTCTCGGTCTTCCAACGGTCTCTTTCCATCTGGTTTTCCAACCAAGATGGAATATAGTCTTCGATTTTCTCCCGTTCGAGTTACATGAGTTGCCCATGTTACTGGTCGCGATATAATTATTCTTACAACATCGGGTAAGTCGTACGGTCCGTGAAGTTCTTCATTATACAGTGTCCTCCGTTCTCCTGTCATTTCATCCCGCTTTGACGCGTATATTTTTTCTCAAAGCCTTATTTTCAAACGCTTATGCTCATCTGTTAGGGTCGTACTCCAACTTTCGTAACCGTAAAATATTACCGGCAGGATAACCGTTCTGCATATAAAGCGTATGCGCGAAAAAAAAAAAGTCTATGTTCCATGTTAGGAGATAGCACATAGACTTTTGTTCGAGAATACGCCTCATATTTTCAATTTCAATTTCCTTGATATTAATCGCGATGTTAGGACTTCGGAGTTCCTGAACTGAATAGAAACATGCGTTGCCCGATGTCAACCGATGTTTTATTTCTTCTGTGACCTCGTTCTTGCTTACTACGTATGATTGTAAGTATTTAAATTTGTTTACTTTCTCTCTGATCTCATTCTTAATTGTTATTTATCTACGCTGTGTTTCAGCTTGTTATCTTGTATTTTGTTTTCTCCACTTCCATCTGTAGACGTATCTCATCCCAAGCTTCTACTATGACTCGCTGTTACTTTGTAGCACATTTATATGGTCCCCTATTAAATCTACATCATCCACGTATACGAACAATTGGTTTAAGCCATTCAATGTTAGTTTCTTTTTGTCTTCTTCTATTTTTAGAATCGCATATTCTAATGCAAAGTTAAACAGTAGTGGTGATAAGGCATTACATTATTTCAAGAATGAAAAGCAAAAATAAAATGAAAGCAAAATGAACTTGTAAAGAAAGGGAAAAAAAAAATCTCAAAATGCATGAATTTTCTCTGTTGTAAGAAGTTTCCTTTAAACTATTGCGAATTAATTACATGTATGCCAAATAACTGGATTGTTTGTCATTTGTTTTTGTTTTTTTATTGTCAGTTGTGCTTCATCAGGTCTTAATTAGTTTTGTTTCGTAGATTGTTTCAGTTCCGAAAACAAATAACGTTCTTAGTCCACTTTCTCTGTGTCCTTGTCACCTCTCTCTGTTCCTTCTTCACCCACACTTTTAGTTTATTATGTTTTCTTACACTGCATTCTTTTTCATTGTTGCACTATTAACGCCAAAAATTTCACTCAACCATGATAGTAATAATGAAATATGTTACGTATACTTTCATTATTAAAGTAACAAAATGTGCATGTGTGTTAAAGCACTCGTAACACAATCCACTCCTATGTCGGACACAGACACATGCAATTACACACACTCAACACAGAAGTAAGGAGTGATACACGTTTTTTTTTTCGTCTGCTGTCAATACATGTTTCATTGCGATAAAATCAGATTATGCTGCATAGCGTATGTTGCACGACCGTCTGTCACAATAAATGATGGCAACAGGTGCACAGCTCCCACGATCCAGTGGTTACGACTGGTGGCTTCGGATAAACACTGGGGAAGCGAAGGAGGTTCGAGCCCAGCTCATGTTGGTCATGCTGACTAAGTTTTTACAAGGGTTTACATTACGCAATACAGGAATAAGAATAAAAGCCGATGTGCCGTTATACGGCGTAGCTGCGTGTGTCAGAATGGTGGACCCTGGACATCAATGGTGCCCACCACTTGATCACCAAACTGTTCGGTTCTTCCGTTTGGTGGAATAATATTAAACGCATTTTGTGGGCAAACTACTGAAATGGTTTCCACACCACTTGGCAATTTTATAGACCTGGCTGCCTAGTATTGGAAAATAGTGTTAGTCCATTTTCGGATTTTTTTTGGACTTACACCACTTGTATGCCAAACCGCCCAATTGACAATTCGCGGCGAAACAACTGTTTTTCTCGAATAATGATAGCTATTTTAGAGGTTTCATCTGACATGCGCACTTCTCATTAATAAATTTCTCTTTCTCCTCTTCTCTAACAAGATAGAGTGTGTACTCAAAACTCGGTAGAGAGGGCCTCTAAATATTGGACCAGTAAATGTGGTGCAAATGCTCCGTCCCTTCCGTCTCTTGGCTTCACGTCCCTCGTTCATAAAGCAGTCTCAAGCTTCCTCCAGTTTATTATATCTCTATGGAACCAAAATTTTTGTATTACATGAAGTGTATTCAATTGTTGTTTTAAACTCTTATTCATAATTTATTATATTAGTTGTTTTTTTGTTTTTTTAATTTTACTGCTATGAAACAATTATACTTCAAACAAGCTGTTTATATATTCTTATTCCTCAAACCGGGTAATCGCACAATTCATAAATAGTTTCGATCAATTAATATTTTAAATATAAATAGGTTTCGAAATACCTAAAAAATATATTCAGCTTATTATATCTCTGATGGTGACGATAACAGATACGTACATGCTCTGCTCAGAGGCCCGAAGGTATCTGTGCAAAGTAAGTCGACAGTGGCTTTCCATTGTCTTCCATGGGGTAAAAATCACGCCCTAAGATTGGAAACTATAATTTAAGATATGCTCCGAACCACCTGCGTTCCCACTGAGTATCGCCTCGCGAACTTTAGAGTACAAAGCAGGACGCGTTACCACTGAGCCACCACGATTTGTTTATCATTATTAAATTATTACAGTTCAAGATATAATATTTCAAGTGGTTTAAAATAACATAGACTACTGGACAAGCAATATATAGATACTTCACGTTTTTCGACGCTAAGAATTTCAGAGAGGACCAGATAGTTCTGGGGAGTGTACGTCAACGACCAAATAGATGTGTTTTTGTGCTACAAAGCTGAAAGATTGGCGAATAGTAGTGATGGACAGCGCGTGTGGTGATTGCTAGTGAAAATAGGTCATTGAACACACATCAGAATACGTGATTGTGTTTGGCTGTGCCAAAGTGCATAGCAAAGGAAAGTTGACAAATATAGGGATATCTCATAATGTACTGCTATATGGATGTACTTGCAATAAGGAACATTCCAGTCAACTTGTTAATTGTTGCCAGAATCAGGGTGAAATCAGACAGATAAGAAACACATCCGTTGTACCACACATTGTTAACAACAAAGCATTTCGCAACCGAGCAACTATTGCTACAAGACTTCAATGTCTAGCCCATTTGTTAAGGAGCAATCCATCTCAAAGTAGGCCTACTAATATTTGGTTTTACGGAGGTGCCACGCACTTTTCAGTAAGATTTGCTGTTTTTTTTTTTTTTTTTTTTTTGTCCGGTGAGCTTATAGTCCTTGTGGAGGGTGAACTTCTTATTTCAAGATATATTTGAATGTTTCTATCAACTTTTTGATTCTATGCTACAAATTGAGCGAATTAGTCTTTGAAAAATATGAAGGTAAAATGATTAGCAAATTCCTTTTAGACTTAACGTCATGACATCAGAAATTATTTAAAACAGCTTGAAGCAGAAAGAACTGTTTTCTGTATTGCTTACGATGAATACAGTCATACATAAATTCATTTGGTGTGTCGAAATCATCATAAAGAGGCTACCGACACTAGAAGCTGCTTATTTAAGGAAAAACATTTACATAAATTTAAAACATGACCTATGACATTAATATCTGGTGTAGTAGAAAGTAATCCATTATTTTTGCATGACATTGAAGGCTTGACTTGCCATAGTTAGAATAATCCGATTTAGGTCACATATGCGCCGTTTTGTTCTATAACGTGTTGCCACTTGGAAGGTAATATCATGATGCCTCTCTCATAGAAGCCCTTGTCCCTATTGGCAAAAAAATTGAGACAGTCGATTTTCACAAGCCTCTCTTGACGCGAATTTTTCACCAGCAAACGTGTTCGCCATGGACAGGAACAGATGGTAATCACTTGGTGCCAGGTCCGGACTATAAGGTGGATGCATAAGAACCTCCCAACCAAGCTCCCGGAGCTTCTGCCGAGTCACTATCGATGTGTGTGGCCTGCCGTTGTCCTGGTGGAACACAATGCCTCTCCTATTGGCCAAAGCTGGGCGCTTCTGGGCGATTGCTGCCTTCAGACGGTCCAATTGTTGACAGTATAGTTCCGAGTTAAGGGTTTGGCCGTAGGGGAGCAGCTCATAGTAGATAATTCCCTGCCAATCCCACCAAACACACAGCAAAACCTTCCTGGCCGTCAATCCTGGCTTGGGCACCGTTTACGCCGGCGCACCGCACTTCGACCACGACCGTTTTCGCGTGACGTTGTCGTAAGTGATCCACTTTTCATCACCAGTCACCAACCGCTTCAGAAATGGGTCGCTTTTGTTGCGATTCAGAAGCGATTCGCAGATGGAAATTCGGTCCATGAGGTTTTTTTGCGTTAACTCGTGTGGCACCCATACATCAAGCTTCTTTCTGTATCCAGCCTTATGCAAATGGTTCCACACGATTTTTTGTGCAATGTTTAGCTCTTGGGCAATCGAAACAATGCTTACATGACGGTCGGACGCGACAATGTCCATGATTTTATCGACATTTTCGACACTTGGCCTCCCAGTGCGTGGTACATCTTTGACGTCAAAATTACCGGCACGGAATAGACGAAACCAAAATTGCGCGTGATTGGCTGTTACAGTATCAGGACCATAAACACTATTCACATTTGCAGCCACCTGGCTTGTGTTTTCGCCTTTATCGAAGAAAAACTGTAAAATATAGCGTATTTTCTCTTTGCTAGTGTCCATTTTGACGCGCGCTCACACAACACTGAGTCAACTCATCACAACTATCTGAACAGTGTTTGTAGTACGCAATCTCATCGTTTGAACGCCATCTCGTTGAACCCGATCGGACTTATACAACGCGAGATACAGATCACTGAAACTATCTATTGGCAAAATAATGGATTACTTTTTACTACACCAGATATAATGTGATGTCATGTCAGTAAATATTGTAGTCAAGGCGCAGTCTCAATTTGCTTATAAACGATAGTGATTTCTTTCTTTCTTTTTTTAACTTTCACATGAAAACACCACAAAAAAATGGGAACTAGAACTGACCCTTTCTGGCTTATACCGGCTTTTCATAAGACGCTTCCGTTGTTCTTTGCTTACGATTTGGCTGATAGCCAATTGAAACGCGTGTTCTTTGTGTAACACGAGGTTTTATTGGCTACTCCTTGAAATCGTAAACAGAACAGACGACGAGCACCTGCAATGAAAGATAGCCTTAGGCTAGCTTTTCATGCAAGCTTGCGTTCCGATTTGGGTGAATTGGTAGCCAATTGGAACACATGTATTCTACGTGTAACACGAGTTTCTATTGACTACTCATTGAAATCGTAAGCAAAACACTCGGTAAGCGCCTGTGAGAAAAGCTAGCTTTAAGTGAAATATTGTGGAGTTGACAGAAGCAAGGTTTTGAGTGCAGGTGAACATTATTTTCTTTATGGGTCCCTTGCTTACAGAGGGCTCGTTCGGAAACACTTCGTTATTTTAGTGAAACTCGATCTTAATGCTGGAAGTTATTTTAGTGAAACTCGTTTTCTTCTTCATTTCCGAACGTACCAAACCGTTCTCATGGTAACGATAGACACTGACTCGTATACACATCAAAGGAATAAACGAAAATAGGAAGTTTGGTTATAATTGCGGACACGATCTTCGAAATAAGAAGCAAGTTAGTTTCTTGGAGAGGTTCTCTTCAAACAATAACGTTACTTAAACACTTAGAACCTTCCTTTGGAGAAATAGCTTCTGTATGCTTTAAGCTGTATGTTGTTATACTTGTACAGCAAACGTAGCAATCTACTTGTTGAATTTGGTCAACAGTGGAATAAATCTATTCTCTTACAACAATTATTTATTTATTTATTGAACACGACAGGTTGGATGTGGTGTTCAACATACATGTCATATTCTACACACACACACATATTTATATATTTGGAGATTCATGGTGATAAATTCTGTCAAAACAGTTCATTACCTTATATACGAATGAAACTGACTTATTTTTATATTAAATATATTTATATCAGGACACGTTTTAAGAATACAATTATATAAAGAGGACATTCTCCTAATAGGCGATATATCTAATACAGACGTTCTTCGGCCGGGAGATGGAAAACTGCATCACAAGGTCGAGTAACTCTGTGCGGGACGTGCAATCCTATTTCTGACAATAAGCTATTCGAGTTAATATTGTTATGAAGTAGTCTGTGTAGGAAAGATAATAGAAAATTAACCCTTCTGTTTTCCAGAGATTGTAATGTGTATTTGTTTGCTAGGTCCAAGTACTTTTCGAACTTAGGATATATTCCTGTTTCTTTATAAGTCAGAAAGCGAAAAAATTAAGACTGTATAATTTCTATTTGGCGAGTGTTCATCTTTGTATTAGGATGCCATACTACTGCAGCATATTCTAACTTTGACCGAACATACGCTGAATATAAAATGTTTAGAACATTAATATTTGAAAAATCGTTTCCTAATCTCATTACAAACCCGAGGTTCCTGTAATCTTCACTAATAATACGCTTAATGTGCATGTCAAACGAACGGTTGGCTTTAATGTCACATCCGTAATAGAACCTACTCGGACCTATGGTGAATCATTAATTTTGTAATCGAATTTCAAATAGTTCCTCTTTTTCGTATAAGACATTACACTACATTTTGTAATGTTTAATAACAACATGTTTGTTTTGCACCAATTGGAGACTGCAATGATGTCGTTTTGTAAGGCTACAGCATCCGATTCGGAAGAAATACTGCGATAGATTTTTAAATCATCTGCATACAGAAGTTCGTTAGAAGATTTTATTACAGCAGGCAGGTCATTTGCATATAATAAAAAGAAAAGAGGTCCAAGGTTTGATCCCTGTAGTACGCCAGATCCTACGACATATTCCTCGGTTATAATATTTTTGTAACGCACACGGTGTTTACGATGACACAAATAAGACGCTACTAACTGACGAAGTTTCTCTGAAAAGTTTAAAGTTACACGCTTGCTAAGAAGAATATCGTGATTAATGACATCAAAGGCTTTTGAAAAGTCGGTATAAATTACACCTACTTGACCTTCATTATCTATTTGTGTAGCTAATAAATGTATAAATTCAACAAGGTTAGTTACAGTCGATTTCTTTGGCAAGAAGCCATGTGGGAAGGGAGAAATAATTGGACGAACGTGTGTATATATTTGTTCATGTATAATAATTTCGAATACTTTGGCTGGTGCAGATATTATGGCTACTGGGCGATAATTTTAGGATCATTACTCGTGACAGCACTTTTTGGTATGTGACAGATATCGGCAAGTTTCCATTTGGTAGGGAATTCACAGGTAGCTATTGATTTGTTGAAAATTGCTTGTAGCGGATATTTCAGTATTTCAATACAGCCTTTGATAACATAGGGCAGTACTTTGTCAGGACCAAAAGATGATCGAAGTTACAGTTTCTTTATAGCATTTTCAACGTCCCTCAGTACGATGTGTTCCAGGGATAATTGGTCTAAGATTTCGGAACTACTGTGTTGCGTTATAGTATCAAGATTATATTTTCACACATTGCGTATCGCTTGAAAGTTTTTCATCAATGCATTCGCAATAGCTGTTTTTTATCACTTACGGACTACCCCTCGTAATTAAGTACGTTGCATTCCGACTTCCTTCTATTTTTTACGTATGTCTAAAAGCTTTTGGGATCAGTTAGAATGTTAGTCTCGCAATTACGCAGATATATTTTATAAGCATTAGATATTTTTCTTTTGGAAAGAGCACGTAATTCTCTAAATTTATTATAATGATAACTAACATCGCCGATTGCTTGCTTGCATTTTCTACGGTGGTATGTCTTTTTCTTGATTAGTTTAATTAAGTAATTTGAAAACCAGACAGCGTACTTTAGTTTAGATCTTTTACGTGGTACACATTTATCGAAAATGGCATACAATATATTATAGAAAGAATCGACAGCTTCGTCGACAGTAAGCTATCAGATACACTGTTCCAATTTGCTGATGCAATGTCGCGATATAATTGCTCGTAATTTGGCTTTGGAAAAGCTGTAATCTATTGTTTGTTGTTTAATTGTATGTTTGGTTTGCTTGGTGTATTAATGCAGGATGATGAACATATTCAGGAACGATCGAGTCATGTTCATGTCTTACAATAATACTGTGAAAGTTAGAAAGTACTAAATCTAAAGTTTTGCCATATTTGTTTCTAACATTGTTGAGATATTTTAAATTGTAAAAATTCATCAAGTTGTATAATTCATGACAGACTGTTGTTGAGCTAAGAAAATCGAAATCAATTCCTGTTACTAATGAAATATTATAGTCGCGTATTAGGAGGATACTACTTTCTGGTGGTAATACACTATATACATAACCAAAATAATCTTGATACACTGATAATGGAGAAGCAGGCAAGATATAAACAAAACATAGAAACACACAAGTAACATTATTTACAAAAACTTTGGCTAGGACACAACCTATACCAGGAATATCAGGGGAGGAAATTCTCTGCACTCGAAACTTTTTATTTACAGTCAACAGATTTTTTTACCAGCAGCATTATCTGGCTGAAGTACCTACATATTTCTACATCCTTCAAAATGTTTTGATTTTACCAACTAAGGCACATTTGCGGCTCGAGAAAAATGTTACAATGAGCGTTTTTCTCTTTCTAAGACGAAGCTCTCTATAATATATTGCAAGGAATTAACTTCTTAGTAAAATTCTATTGACAAGAATAGAAACCAATGAATCGACAAAGAAACTATTTTAACAGATACTTGATGAAAGTCCAATGCTATTTGTGGTTTATGATTTAATCGAACAACAACGTGGCGTATTCAGGTTTTACGAAAGCTAAAACCGTATGCTTCCGTTCAAGTACTTGTAGTTTAACTTAAATTTTTAGAAAATACTATCATAATATGCGGAATGACTTTCGTAGAAATGATAATTTTGTACTCTATGTTATTCTTGCTTTTAGTCAAGAAGCCTCCAGGTAAAAAAATCTTCAATAGTTTCATCTTTCCGCCAATGGTGCTATCTAGTTTCAATCGCGATATCTAACAGCATTCCATAGTTCGAAGAAGTATTAAAATATGGGAAAGTAAAGATAAATCAATTATTTCCGATAAACCACTCTATTAATCTCTTATGTAAGTTAGTTGTTGCAAAATAGTTCTACTGCACAAATAATAGTTATCGCTAAGATTCTATACCTCTAGATAAAGCATAAAAAAAGATTTCACTGCGCAAAACGCTGTACATTTATCATGCGGATGGTGGCCATGTTGATTTTAACGCAGTTCACGAAGTCAGAGCTAGTTCGTTTCGTGCGCGAACGAAATTAACTGAGATTGAGTTTCCGAACGACTAACTAAATGAACGAACTTCACGAAAGTGGTTTCCGAACGCTTCGTGAGAGAAAGAGATTAACGCGTTAAACTCGTTCCGAGTTTACGAAAGGGCCGAGAGATACTCTGATGCAAATTTACATTTTTTTCAAACGCCCAAAGAAAGAAAGCTGGTGACTTCTTAGTTTCAAAATTAACTTTTAACGAATAATTTTATGTCAAATCAATCAAACAATCACACTCTTGCGATGTCAGAGATGTTGGCTTTTCAGAGCCAGAAGAAAATGGATTTACAACCTAAAAGTTTTCTTTAATTCCTTTTTCCAGAAAAAAAAATGAGTTCTTCAGGAAAATAATTGTTTAAACAATCTAGCAACCTTAGCAGGTGAAAGTGAAACTTACTGAAGATACCGCCAGACATGTCTTCCCTAAATTCTATTACCAATGAGAAGATTACCAAGAGATTTCGATTTTTCGTTGAGTTTGGTCCAAAACTTGATCTTTTTAAAAGTTGGCGTCATGACAAACAGTTACTAATTTTCCTTGAAGGGAAAAACTTAAGTCCAATGGCGTAACTACACTGCCGCGAGACCCCGCATTACGGAGGGGCCCAGGTGACTAGGGAGGGGGCCTACAGATGAGATATAAAGAGGCGAATAATTAGTTAGGCTAATGGCAAACCAAACAAACGCGATACGAGAAGTTATCTCAACGTACGATTTCAAAGCTTTCTCAGAATTTGTAAAAGAGAGGGAATTTTAAACCTCACAACTAAAGTCCATCAATTTTTGACGGGTAATGACAGCATCACGTGGCCCGGTGTTATCATGGGGGACTGTGATTCCTTGACGATTGACAAAGTCTGGACGCTTCGATCAGAATACTATTAGGACACTGTGAATATCTGAGCAATGCGCCAAAGCAATTATCAGCAAATTTCATCAAGAAATAAGAAACTTGTGTTTTACGAAGTGGCCATCAAAATGTAAACAACGGTATATGAAGAGTTATGTACTTATGTATATTTTTTTAATTGTTTATATTATATGTACTTTATAAAAATTTGATTTATTTAAAATAATTGAATAATGAGCAAACATATATAGTATGACTTTAATTCTCTAGCCTAATAGTGTGTCACCAAAGGATGCAGTTAAATAACCCGTTTTTATAGACATTATTGCTTAAAATTCCTACGTGTGAGTTCGCTAATTCCATTCAAGAATTCAAACAGCTTTGGTTCAGTGTTTCTAGTGAGGGTTCGTGGCTGAATGTGGTAAAGTTTCGATACAGTGTTATACAGTTGTACATACTGATATAAAGTGATTCTTATGTGTTCACCAGATTTTACGGTTCTTGGAATTTATGATGACGTCATGCGGAATCCTGCTTGTTGTTAATTGTTTTTGGTAGACTGTTTTATATGAAACAATGTATTCTATTGTCATCTCTTGCTTTTCAACTGTCTTTACTTTTGTGTACTCTGTTGATTAAGAAATAATACCAATTTTATGAAGAATACGTACCAGACAATCAATTGAGGTTTATCGTCCTATATTCCAATGACAGTGGTATCAGCATATTATGAAGAACTCGACTCACGAGGATACATCCGAGTATGTATGGTTTTCAATATTTAATAATTTCTGGTCAATTGTGTTGATGGCGTTCATGGATGAAAAGAACCTAAAGGTTCCCAAAAGTTACTCGATGTGTAATGGAGATATTCATAATTTGGTTGGTTGAATTACAGATTAAGGGGTACGAACTGTATTTCACATGCAAAGCTATTTCATGTATTTATTCGTGATATTCGGCAAGTTTTCAGAAGTTCGTATCTTGTCTGATTATATTATTAAAGATATTTCATATCTCCACGTCTGTCTACCGTTAATCTGTGTTCATAGATCGATCAATATAGCTCGTATAGTATATTACTACCACTCAGCTCATTAATCTCCAACTTTATTACACATACTTAGGATTTTTACTCTTGAACATATAAACTATGCTCGATTGTTGCCAGTGTTTTTGTATAACTTAAACCAGATGCCAAAATTGTATCCAGCTATCTTTTAAAAGTTTGAGAAAGGAAACATAAATGGTTGCAAACGTAGCTGAAACTTATCTAGAATGAGCCATGGTCAAACTCAAGAGCAGAATAGACGTGACAATGATAAGGGGCTTCCCCGTATCGTGACAGACGGAAGCCATAGTGCTGTTACCGCCCATAAACTCACTTTATCTATCTATCATGAGCAGAACAACAAAACTTGTGAAGCTGCAAAACAGAATAATCACCAGCCCTGAAGTAGCACGAAGGATTAATGAGTTTGATAAGATTCTAGGTCTGAATTGGCACGAAACTCCACATGCTTCTTCACCAAACGGTTCCAAACTCATGTTTCTTCTACATATCTAGAACATACCTATTCAGAAACTATAGATCAAAATTATGTCCGGTGTTTCAGATCTACCATTATTGAACGCCTTTATAAGAGCAGATACTATGTCCAGTTTTGAAGGAATAGAAAAATTGAGCTCCTGGAAGGCATGGATGTGATTTAGGAAAGGACCAAGTTATCCCGCAGAACTCTAACATGGCTCGTAATATCTTATATGTTGACGATTCAATTGTGATCGTTCAGCGTTTCTTTCGTATTGTTGTATCACGCTTTAAGCTCTGCAGACACTGTAAATGAGCCAAGGCGGATTCTCTTGAGACAGCTTAGCAGCTTGATAGAGAATGTATCATCCACATCCACATGTGATGTCCTTTCTTACCTTCTGAAGAGGACAATGCTGCAGTGTTGTGTGGAAAAACTATCTTCAACGTGAAGTAGAGTGCCAAGATCCTTGTGACTGGGAATGATAACAAAATCGATATGTTTATGGGTCACTTCGGTCTTCAAACACTGATATGGAAAATTTACAAGATCTAATAGTGTGTAAAGCAAACAGATGTACAAAGTGGCGATCTGTAAAATCTGCCTTAATTTGCACTTTACTTTGAACTTTGTAAAGGTCAGTGTTCTAGAGATTAAAGTAAACTGCTTTTGACAAAGTTATACAGATTTTGAGATGTTTTTAACATTTCGTTTTAAGTGTTATTTTTGTAAGTACAAGGTTCTTGTCGCTTTTGATAACAGAAACAGACAGATATAAAGAAAATGTCACCGTTAGTTCTCAAACTAATCCCCATTTGGACCCAGCACATTTTGCCAACGTTCCTGCAGCTGCGCAAAGACCTAATGGTAAAACTGTGGGCGACTCAAGGAAGGCCGTGAGTGCCTGCAGGTAGTCTGCCACATTGGATAAAAAAATCCTACTAAGGTGGTTCTCCAGGGAATAGAAGAGGTGATAATCTGTGGTTGTAAGGCACGAGATGTTTCTGATCCAGGTTGATGTATGGTATTCTTGGCCACCCATGCCGCATGTGCCCTGGTATTGTCGGCAAGTAACATTACACTTTTGCGATTCATCTCCTTCTGCTGTAGTGTCTGTTGTACATGTTCCAGCTACTGCAAGTACAGGTCCGCTGTGATGGTTTGGGCCGGCAGCAGTATCTCGCAGTGCACTACTTGCCGAATAGTCCACCAGATACCGTGATCATGATAGAGCATGATCTACCGTGCGCCTGGAGGTGGTCTTATAGTGTGGTGTACAGGGTTCCGTGATGGCAACCAATATCTGGTATGCTTGGAAATCTCATACAGACCCCACATTTCGTAACTGGTGTGCATTAGATCGAATATGGGTGTGTTGCGGTGCCGAGAAAGAAACGACAAACAGGCTGTCATTTGTTGATCTTTGTTGGCTTCCGATAGTGTGTGGGGCACCCATTTCCTCAAGTGGTATGCCTTCCCTATGCGGTGCAGGTGAAGCCTAATTATTTAATCACAAATATGGAAGCATTCGGCAAGCTCTCTACACGCTGAGCTCTATGGCCACATTCAGGGTCTCATCATCCAGGACTGGGCGCCCACTGTGTGGTTCATCACACAGGGACAAATCTCACGACCTGAATTTTTGGAACCAATTCTTGCGGTGCTTTCATTCAAAGCATTGTCCTCAAAGGTTTGATGTATTCGACTGCTTGATTCGGCTGCGGACAAGCCCATGTTAAAATCATGAAGTAAACAGTCCTGAATTAGCTCCTTCGATATATCATTTGTCGTCGCCACTACTCGAGCTATGATTGATATCAACGAGTAAAGTGCCAATCTTGGTCACAGTCAATGCTGCCTCTCCCAACCCGATTGCTTTACCAGCACCTGGGGCATTTATTTCCGTATCAGTGATCACGTCGTCCACAGCGAAGTAAAAAACAAGAACCTTTTTACGGGCTTGTATGTAAACAAAATGAATGATAGAAAACCGAAACACAGAAAATGAAGGAAAAAGAGACATAAAATTGTGAATGAGATCACAGAGAAGGTAAACAAATTTAAATACTTGAAAGCATTGTAACCACCAAAAACGATGTCACGAAAGGAATAAACAGTGACTTAGTGTCGGGTAACGCATGATTCTATTTACTCGAGCAGCTCCTAACCACGAGATTAATGTCAAGAAGATTAAAGTCGAAAATACATAGATTTTCTGTCAATAATACTATCTGGTTGGGTAAGGTAAAGTGCACCCCTACTTATGAGCATAAATTACGTAGGTTTGAAAGTAAGATTTTGAGAAAGGTATAAATGCGGAAACGGGACGAGAAGACTGGTGCATGGAGAAGACTACATAATTAAAAACTCCATAGACTTTATGGTTTACCCGATGATAAGAATAATGAAATTACAGCGGTCATGCAGCTCGGATGAGAAAAAAGCGAAGATTATACACTTTTGACAAAAAGTTCTTTTCTTCTTCCGTATTATCAAGGAGCCCTTCTTCTATTTTTTTATACTTTATCAAAATAGCCCCGTTCGTTATGGAGTTATCAACGCTTAAAGAGATTCAAAGTGTTAAGTCATAGCGGCCATTTTGGTGGCGTCATTAAGGAGAGTAAATGACCCCAAGGAAGGTGTCTCCCGGTGGATTTTCGAACATAGGTGGGATTTTAAGCTGTGCGTAAAATTTGGTACTAGTAGTCGGAAGTGAAATATTTTGCACTAACTCCACAGACTATCATCCGGTTCTCAGAAGGTTTGGTTAGGTTCCACGACCTCCCAGTGAATTATGCCTTTGACATCCCACACTTGGGATGAAGTTATGGTTTTGTCGTCGATAAAGTAAGTCCAGAAACGCGACAGACAGTCCTTCGACGATTTACGTTCAGGTACAGAACCCACTTCTCATCATCTGTAACAATGCGTGTCAAGAACTGGCTACTTTTGTACTGGGAAAGCAAAGAAACACAGGTCGCGACGCGTTTCCTCCGTTGAGTTGAATTTAGCTGACGTGGAACACAACAATCGAACTTTGTGGTAAATCCCTGCAATTCGAGCCGTCCTTCAATTGTTGTCCTGTGAATCTGGAAGATTTCTTCTAATTCATCTACGGTTGGATTCGGGCTGTGTCATATGGCTTGGTCGAGATCCTCCTCGGAAAACACTAATGGACGTTCAGACTGTGGTTGATCTTGACAGATTCTGTATCCTTCTCTTACTATTCGAAACCACCAATGATATATGTTACTGTCAACTGTATCACACACTTGCCGAATGTTGTGGGAGGCTGAAGCCACATTACTGCCTTTATCGCTCTCAAATAGTAAACAGTGTTCTTATCGGTCTCCATTTCACCGACACGATACGCAGTCCCTGTCTGCTCGTCCACACTCACTGCCCAAGGCTGTGACTGTTCTGATGTTCACGATTACATGACTACCGATTCATGCATTGACAGCGCCATCTGTGAGATCAGTACTCCGCTAAACTGTGACATGTCACAACGAGTAGAAATTTTGCACTAACCTAATGCATGCGGGCTGCGGCAAGTATTTGCAGATATTGCATATCGGAGATGCTACTCAAAGGACTCTAAAGAGTTCCTCGCAGGGGGGGGGGAGAAAATCGTAGTTACGTTGCTGCTTGTCATTAACCTTTCCGTAGCTATCTGTTAAATAAGCGAATTTCATGAGCCGACGCTCAACATACAACCTGTTTCCGAAAGCAAAGTCGTTGTCAATCACGTAGGTTCTGACTTCAGCTTTATTTCAACTCACATTCGATCATTATACACTGTTATCGATTTTTCATATAAGCAAACCTTTCGAAATTATGGTACGTACATTTACTCATTATCGTACTCATACTATCATACATTTTACACAGGTCTAAATTGTCACGCAAAGCGATAATTATCGTCGATAATTATTTGTTCTATTTCCAGAATCTTATAAAATCTCTAAAGTTGTTGACATCTTCTTGTTGATATCTCTACGCTTTTTATCCCTGGATCTCATCCATCAAAATGAATTGAACATAATGGCAATGCTGATGCACGTCATGCGAATGCAAAAAATAAGAAAAACCGCACACCATACCATGAATAGATCTAAACAGAAAGTAAAATACCGCAGTCAAAATGAACTGCTGGACTGCGGCGGCTCATGGGTAGAGCGCTCACCTCTGAAGCTTGGGGTCCTTGGTTATTTCCCGACTCGTGCTATGTGGCCTTTGCAGTGAACAAGGACAGTGTGCGTGAATTTTCTCCGGGTTCTCCCGTTTCCTCCCACTTTCTTCATTCCACCAGTTTATCTCATCATCATCCATTCGGCGAGCCAAAGTTGGCTGAAGGTCTTTTAATATAGTCGACGATGCCTGCTACAGATACTAATTGTATTTGAATTTAATTTTTAAGGCCTTTAGGCAACTTTGGCCCATGTCAGATGGATCATGATGAAATGAATTGGTGGAATGAAGAAAGTAGGAGGAAACGGGAGAACCCCGAGAAATCCAAGCACACGTTGTTTGCCCACGACATGGTATGAGGAGGGATCGAACCTACGACCCCTAGCGGAAGAGTTGAGCGCTCTGCCGTTAAGCCACCGCGCCCATTATAGTTACGAGTTATACCTGGGTGTGTTCAACACATTCGAAACTCACTACGACGTCAAGTACAAATCTGAATTGGCCCTTAGAAAGATAGATAGATCAGGGGTGAGGTCGATCAGGCTGGGGTCAAGGCCTTACTACTATGGCACAAAACCCCGCAATTCAACCCTTCCAAGGGGCCCTTCACTTTAATCTATAATGGGCCGAATCGACCTCCAACCTCGGGTATTCTTTTGCGGGATGCATAAAATGTAGTTACGCCTCTGAGCGGCGTAAAGTCGATCATTACTAAATGTTGTAATATTGCGCTCTAACCACTTCGTGGTTACATGAAACAATGGTAGTATCTTAATATCATTGGCACTAAAGTATTAGCATTGTTTCACGCAACCACAAAGTGATTAGAGTGAAAAATTATAGCATTTATTAATGATCGGCTTCACCCCACCCTGATCGACTTCACCCCTGATGACTGTACGTTATGATGTAAATATTGCCTACGTCGTCAACGTCCTTTAGCTTAATCTTCCGTCGCCCGCAGAAAATGATACCATCCAATTTAGAAACAGTATTCGTTTTGTATGTTTCCTTAATACACCATGGGTTTTAAGCGTTCAGATAGGTAACAAGGACTAGTGTAATAACTGGAGCCTTGGAGCTCATTTGCCTCTGGTAAGCACTCCGGGAATGTGGAAATTCTTTATCCTATCATCGATTCACATGAGATCTATTTCGTCTATCTCAGCTAATTTTTGGACCACTGTATTAAGTTCATAAAGAATTAAGAACAGAACTTCGTCACTACGCCACAACTGAAGACAAGCTACAAATGGGGCAAAATAAACAACTAGGTAGATGAAATAGAAATTAAACCATACTTACGAATATCTCTGACGCAGTCCGTGCTGTCCAGTGTGGGATGAAATCCCTGTCGGCAAGTACAGACACTGTGAACGCAATAAACCAAATTGCGATCTGACTTGATGTAACAGTCGCTATCTCCTTTACAATCTCCACCCAAAACTTTAAAGAAATAAACACAAGTTATACTTGCAGAGTTTACAAAGGATATCCTACAAACGAACAAAATACTTTTGGTGAAACAAGTTTATATATTTCAGGTATGTATGAATAATTACAGCCCTTATTTTAGGCATTTGTCCCACTGAGAAACCATGCGATGAATGGCCTTCTGGTAGAAGTTCTTGATTTGGGAACGGAATCCGCTAAGAACCGTTGCTGATACCTTTTCTCATGCGATGCAATGCGGCTCCCTTGACATGATTTCTTGCAGGGAACAACAATGCACGTCCTCATGTGGAAAGAAGCTTCTACAAATTTGCTTCGAATATTTAGGTTAGAATTAACAAAACATCTCAAGAGACAGCGCTTTGTATCGGATGAAAAAATAATAGCAGCTGCTCGAGACTAGTTCGGTTCCCAAAACAATCGTCTCTTCCAGAAAGCCAATCACCAAGCCTTGTTTCTTAGTAAGACGTTAACTACGCCTTGAAAGTAGTAGTGACCATATGTAAATATGAAAATGAGATGAATATGTCTGAATAAAAGATACCTCTCAATTTGATCGCTTCACTTATAACAGTAATTCTTGAATATATCTGTCGATGGTCACTGCTAGGTATTTTGTAGTGTCACAATGTTCTAGTTCAACGTCTGATCATACTACCTTTAACCTTTGACTAGCTTCCCTATTTCTCAGATGGGATGCGCGTACTTGTGTCTTTGTGGGATTTGGTTTAAGATGGTTTGCGCTGTAGTAACTTGACAAACCCTGAAGGCGTTTGTCCCATTGCTCTCCACTGTTTCAAAGTCTTTTACCATAGCAAGATCGTCAGCATACAAGAAACTGCTGCCGTTTGGGGTTGGTCGTTTGTATATATGTTGAACAGAGTTAAGGCCAACACACTTTCTTGGGGTAGATAATTTTGCTACACTCTCCATCGACTACGCTGCCCTTGGAAGTCAACAAAGAACCTGCCATTCTGGAGTACAGTGGCCATAAATCTGGTTAGTTTGATATTCTTGGTCAGATTGTAGACCTTAATAAGAAGTAGCTGATGGTTCACAGTGTCGCATGCTGCTGATAAATCAACCCATAGCAACATTTTACTAACATGTTCTTCTTATGGACTTTAATGTATGCTGTGTCCATTGATTAAGAAACTTTTACTTCTTTCTCCATTGATGAAGAAGCTAGACACCTTGTTTCGTAACTGGACCTTATTACTCCCCCCCCCCTTACCTTATAACATTTTGTCTGTTAGTGCTAGAACATCTTGTCCTTAAGACACAGGATCTTTGATGATTGCTTGTATTTTTTATACGACTTCATAAGCGCAAAAAAAATACACAAACTGAAACTGTGATTACTTACCTACATCTAAATAGCACCAGTTATCGGTAAAATGTGCGTTAGATTCACACATACATTCTCCATACCCTTGGGCAGTTGAACTTTCGGCACATACTGCATGAGGACCGTATTCAACTTGACATTGAATATCTTCTTTGCATGTAGAATAGTACCCTCTTGCAACTGTAAAAAGTAACAAGAAATAGGTTATGAAATAGATTCACTGTCAGAAAATAGCATTAGTACAATTTTCTTCCGGGCTACAGTTACAAAGCAGGCGATTTGGAGACTTGAAATTACCCATTTTTTTTAAAATGTGATCTACCATATCAAGTATCAAGACGAGACGACCTCATCCTGTGGCTTCAATCTTGAAAAAGTACTCGTGGTAATAGTTAAATATGCAACGCTACCAAGGGGTCGTTCAAGTACTGCGTAAGTTTCACCAGAGAGGGATATCTCTATCATTATTATTATTATTGTGAAGGAAGAGGTACTTATACTGAAAATATAATACAAATTTTATATTTAAAAAAAGCCTGAAACCAGGCACCAATAGGCACATAAATGTAAGTTCATGCATTCTGTATTGAAATGGACAAAATTTATTTAGCTGTAGTAAGCCACTTTAGTGGTAAGGAGCTGTAGTGCACTTTAGTAGTAAGCAGTAAGAGTATTGCGATGGGCAAATTTCGAAGGAAGACTTCTTTATATTTTAAAAGTTCGAGATACATAATTTAACAATACGAAAGTTTATTAAACGATAACGTTTCATCTAACAGGTTGAGGCATCTCAAGTCAAAAGAAACTAGGATACAAAGTCTTTCATGCTTATATAAAATGTAAACATGCAGGTTGCAGTTACAGCCAGGAAACTTTACCGATGAGGGCAATATGAAAATACTGTTTGTACTAAAAGTGAACATTTACCAAAATAATATAGTGTAAAACAAATACAAATCAATATAAAAAGAACAAAAGCAGCAACACAAATATATTTCTGATTTGTTCATATAAGCTTGTAATGTTTTATTGTTGTTTCCCTACGCGTTATGTAGATTTTCAGAGTACGATAGCCCACAAATTTTGTACCCTTCTCTGATAATTCTATCATATTTTTAGAGCAACCTAATAATTTAACAGAATTTTTGTTGATTCTATGGTTTTGTTCAATAACATGAGTTGATAATCCGGATTTCTTTTCGCCTCACTGTATATATCCCAAGTATTCTTTAAATCTATTTCTTATGTCTTTTTGTTTGCAGTTGCAGAAAATCTTCTTGAAGCCGAAACTGAAATACTTCTTAGGGACGCTCCAAATTGGAACCCCCCCCCCCCCTTCCTTAACTAAGGCTCTGCTTCTTCAACTAGTCAAACGAATCTTGAATTGTCATTCCATACACATTTTTCATAGTTGCAGTCGTTGACATACGAACTGCGTATCAGAGGTGCTTTTAACAAACGAAAATCAGTAACAAATATTGTGTTTTATTATATTATTAATAACACATTTCATCCAAATACTTTACAATCTATAGAGCAACAAGTGTATGTATTTCTATACAGCTGAAAATAAACTTTAGTTTCGAGGTCTGACACGAACCAAGCAACAAATAATCTTGAATTTTCATGAGCTAGTGGAAGATTATCTAAGATGTGAATACACATTAAAAATGCAACACTGAAAAGAGGACATCGGATTAATGTAAAATTTGCAGAGTATATAGAGCATGAAAGATAAAAAATAAGTAACACAACAGCTCCGTAACGCATCAGAGACGGCACGTATGCCATCTAGGAATAGCAATCGGAGTCAGGCGAGAGAGTAACAATCCAATGTGTGTATATGGTCGAAAAATGCCTCGTTGTCGAATGCGGAACCTCTTCCAGCAGGTTTCTACATGTGTTCGCGGAAAAACTGTAGCATATCGTGAGTGCAGTTTATCCTTCCGCGGCATTGGTGCCTATATTGAACGAACTGTGTCCACAACGCAGCGCATGTGGAATCGATTTCTGTACGAAAGCACTACGCAACGACATGCCGGATCCCAACGACCGCGCCATACCACGGGCCACAAGGACAGACGACTTATGCGTATGGCTCTAGCGGATCGAAAAACCACTTTACGAAAACTGGCGCACGCAGTGGCGAATGATGTTCAGCGCCAATGTTCCCACGAACAGTTCTACGGTACATTGTCTGGTCTGGTAGAGCGGGACATATTTGTACGGTGCCCATTGCTGCGGTATCCGCTGACTGCACAGGGTAGAGCATAGGTATGCGTGACTACAATGGCGTCGCGCGGATAGCCGAATTGCAGAACATTCTTATTTTCAGACGAATCCCACTTCTGTCTGCAATATCATGATGACTGCATCCGTATCTAGCGGTACTCTGTTACCAAACTGCGTGACGCATACGTTTTGCATTGCCACGTCGGTCCAGCATCCGGTGTTATAGTGTTGGGTGCTATTGGATTTCGTGCTCACTCGTATGTCCTATGCATTGATCGACATCTAACCACCCAGCGGTACATCGACAATATGTTGAATCCGGTTGTAGTTCCATTAGTGCAGACTCTGCCGAGATTCACAATCCAGCAGGATAATACACTACCGCATGTAGTACGTATGTCATAGCCTGCTGGCAGGATACAATGTTCCCCTGCTTTCTTGGCCAGCGTGTTCACATGATCTCTCGCCGATTGAGCGCGTCTTGGCCACAATTGTTTAACGCCTCTCACGTCAGCGATCTACTCCAGTTACACTTGATGGCCTGTGGCATCGTGTCGAAGACGCATTGCTTGCCATGCCCATGTAAAACATCCAAGGGGTCATCCTCTCTATGCCTCATCGTCTTGCAGCCATTTTGAACGCCCATAGTGAGCCTACGGGTTACTGACCTTCGACAGTTCTGTTCCTCTGTCATTGTTACTCATCGCACAGAGCGGTAAGTTTAATAATTTGCTGCTTGTACCTTTACGGTATTTATCTGTTAAATTCGGGTCTGCTATTTTCTCTCCTTCTTGGTTATAACGTGGTCACGTATCCTGCTGAGCGCCGAGAGAAATTACGGGACGCACACGGGAAGTGGCAGTCTCAGAACAGACCCATTTTCTGGAAGAGGTAGAAATATGAATAAGGAAGCGACCTGTTTCCCCGCGGCACAGATGAAGTAGGTCACGTACTGGACGCCAACCTTCCTTCTTCCACTGTCGCGATCAAAAGGTTGGGAGAGACCAACTGAGAGAAAAAAATCTCCTTCCGGTAGGGGAGACCGTTTCCTCTCGGAACCTCTCAGGAGATGCAAACTCACTCACCTGTATCCTCTTGCGAGAGAGGACAATGCTCAAGACTGGGCCTCTCTGTAAGAGAGATCTGTTTTCCACTAGCAAGTGTCTTCAAGTGAAAACGACCTCTCAGGGAAGAGACTTCTACTAAGCTATTCGCCTCTTACGAGAGAGCTTAGCGTGCCTCTCAGAAGAGAGACGGAAAGACATCAATTAAAACTGAACCAAATGCCGGAATGGTACCGTCGCGCGTGCCAGAACCGCTTCCTTCCCCTGTCCTAGCCACACCTGAAGGGCTGATGTGGCCTCGGAGTTGGAGACCCAAACCCCACACTGTGTCCTTTTCTGGAACAAAAAACAAAACGACTGGAAGAAAAGGCCCCCGTAGGTGCTGCTGCAATATAAACAAGACCAGGTTATGTGGTACAACAAATTACTAGAGGTGCTGTGTAATAATACACGTAGAAAGTGCGTAGAGAGTGTGGGACGTACAAGTGCGAGACGGAACCCGTGCTTATTGTGGTAGGGGTAAGTGCGAGCGAATACAGGTGTTTCTATGTGTGAGATTTCGATCGCGAAGGTCAGGTAGTGTCATTGGACACAGAGTGCAGTGGTACTGTAGAGGCTGCTTTGTAAACAAGTTGCGGGTAGTTGTGTTAATTGTATATTAGCAAACAAACGACACAACAGGTCAATTGACCTGTTATGGTTCATACTTGGAATAGGAGAAGGGAGAGATTTGAACGTAGGTAGAGCACGGATATTGTGAGAAGTGAGGACGAAATATTAAAGTGGTTCTGCGTATTGTGCAAGGGACGAGAGTGCGATTTACTAGGAGCATCATATCTTTACAGAATGCGACAAGCTGTGGTTGTTAGCGGATTTGTTCGGTATTTCGCAAGAAACTCCAATGCGGGAGGAACGTCTCGTTGCAGAACAGATTAAAACGCAGCTGTGTAACGAAGAAGTTGTTTTGTATGCATTTAACACACTAATGATAGACGACAATGGCACAGATGATGAGGGCATTGAAAGCAATATCGTTTATGATACAGCGATAGCAGGAGGAATGACGCTGCTGCGAGAACGAAGTCCAACAGTCATTGAGCACCACGAAAGTAGTAGTTCATCCTATGCACAAATTTTGAAAGACACTCACAACGCCTTGCAGACGCCTGCATTCCTTACGAAAACGCCTTAATAATGCTGTACATGCGTATTTCATCACAATGAGACAACGCAATGCAATTATTCACGACCGCACGATACGCATCTGGGCCATAAATATTAAGAAAGAAATTGATCCGCACAACTCCTTATCATTCACAGCGTCCAGATCATGCGTCACTCGCTTCAAACGAAAACACAAAATAATTTCGCGCAAAATTACACATAAAGTTAGTACGCGAGTCGACGTTGATGCCGCTACTGTTCAAACAACCGCCGCAGACTTTGTTCATGAGATCAAGTCTTTCATTGTAGAGCACGAGTTGACTCCAGAGTAGATAAGTCCAGATTTGATAAAGAGTTCCGCTCTAGCACAACTCTTGCCATGCAGGGTAGCAACCCAATCTTTGGTGCCATGGACTCAATCGCCGTAACGTCGCATTTATATATGATTGGAATGGATGGTATATTGCTTTCATGTATGTTCTTGTTGCGGAGGCTAGTGGGCACTTTCCAGCGAGCATGGTCGCTGAATGTGAAAGCATATGCAAGTAGATCAGCGAATATGACCAAACGCGATTTTCAAATCTTGCTGGAGCAAGTTTTGTAGCCCGATCTGCAGAGTAAGGATCGTGTTTTGCTTTTGGTCGACTCCTGGACTGCAAACAAGGAAAATGATCTTTACAACTGGACAGTTCCTGCCGGTGTGAGTTCTATAAGCAGCTGATTCCTGCGAAATGTACAAGTCTTGTACAACCTGCTGATGTGTTCTTTCATCCATTCAAAAACATGATGAAGTTCGTCACAGATACATTAGTGTTCTCATCCAGCATTAAAGTGTGAAAACGTGAGACTTTGCTCCGCCTTCAGTCCTTTGTTCATTAGCAGTTTTCCGCAAGGCGATTCCAAAAGATAATCCGCTCTGCGTTCTTCAAATGCGGATACTCCAGTGAACACCCCGGGCAATTCCAATCACCTTCCGAACATTGCTTCGAAAGAGGACTTACGAGGAATGCTGCAGGGACGCGTGACCAGCTTGCTTTCATCCGCTGTACTCACTGCGAAAAATGTTTGTGTTGACTACGCACTCATTCGTGACCTTCACGTCAACTGTAGCTAAACTACAAGGGTGAGTATTGTTCTCTATTTTTTTTTCAATTTGCTTTCACGCGCGTCCGATATTCACGCAAGTTCACCCTTTTCACGCATGTGTCCACAGTTTTCCCTATTCTCTTTTGTTGCTTATTCCTTTCTCTTGTGCCTGAATTACTATCTTGTGCTATATCCGCTATCTCAAATTTCTGCAGAGCTGGAAACACTGCGTTCTAGATGGCAACCCTGTTTATGGTCTTTCCTACTCCTTGATACCCTTCTTATTGTTGGTATGTTCCTTTTGGTTGGCTTTCTTTCCCTATTTGCAAGATATTTACTTTCACTGTCATTCTCTAATTTTGTCACCATTCAGTGTTTCCTCTTCTCTAGCTCCTGAGTGGCTCCGCTCTCTACGTTCCTTAGCATCTTAAATTTTGGTGATCTCTATATCTTTTCGTGCTCAATCAGATGTCGTATGTTTGCATTTGATTTGCTTGACAACCAAATGGTGCTCTACTTGTCAGAAGGGAGAGGGAAAAGCGTCAATTCAAAACTGAACCAAAAGGTTCAAAGCCAAAACTATATATTTGCTTTGGTTCACGTCATTCTAATACATGCAACCACATCGGGTTGGTTTCTATCATCACACATAAAAACTACTACGACCATTCATTTTATGTGTGCAATAACTCTGTAAGGACATATAATTTAGAAAAACGAAATTATCAGTCCTTACTTTGTCGTTAGAGCACCACACTTTGAGTTTGGAAACTTATTATAATTATTAAAATGATAGAACTGAATTAAAGTACCAATGTCGCGTGACATCCTGCGGACTCCGTCACCGCTAAACTGTTACTACTGTCAGATACCATAGCCTAGGATGGCCGTGGCAGGTGTTGCATTTTTAATGGAGAGCAGCAGTGCTTGAATGGAGGGAACGAGGGGAACACTGTGCCCTTACCTTTATCATTTTGGATGTATTATTTCCCTACCTTTTAGCGCATTGGTTTCTCTTTCAATAGTCAATCTCCGCCACTAGGTTCAAGCTGTCCCTTACCTTTTCTAACACACTTCTACAAGCATTCTCGTGCAATTTCTAGCCAACTTCGAGCACTGGGCAGCAGTGTACTGTATAACTGTAAAATTCAGGAAAATTGGGGACTGTGCTCTGCGTCAGTATACACTATACAGATCTACGATTTGGAGGACTATAACATGTTTGTGCTTTAGACCACATCAAAATATGGTTTATTCTCAACCGAGTCTCCATAAAAGACATTCTTTTATTCACAGAGGAATCCTGTGGTTATTTATATTGGTTCACGTCGAGTGTAGACCTACTTACTTACCTGGCAAACACTCCGCACTATCAGAGCTGATGGCATAACCAGGAGAACAAATGCAGTTATTATTTGAATCACAGTTGGCGTTATCAATGCACTCACTATCTGTATTGCATCTGGATGAACTTATTACTGAAAAGAAACAAGAAAATATTAGAAAGTAACTTCACTCCGAAGCCCTCAAATAAATTCTGTAGTATATGAGCAAATTAGTTAGAATCTGAACAAAGCATAGTTCAAACATTTTAAGCATTCCAAGTTATTTCGTGTTCATGCAAGTAATTATCTATTTTCGTGTATCAGCATAAAGGTTTACATTTCATCCAAAATGAAATTTTAAAGAGATTTCCTGTCTGCTAAAACCATCTAAAGCTGTAGTATGTAAAGGTACCAGCCATCTTATCGCGAGGGATGTGGAAAGCAGCATAGCTTGAAGCTAAAGTGTCACCTTATCTCCCGTGTCAAATGTGTAGCACTACAGCATTAGGTTGCTTAGCAACAAATTATTAAGTGATAACATAATACCGCTCCCTTTTATCTATATTGCAAAACGACCGTACCTTACCCTATCTGCCGGAGATAACTTAAGATATATATTGTTTATAAGATGTACACGTAATTAATAAAAATACTCGACATGTGTAAGACATCTTATAGAAGTCATTATCGATGAATAAATAAGCTACTAAAAGCAAACCATATTTGTAGAATTGCCTTTATCTTTATTGATAGCTGCGATTCGTATAAGTCGATACATAGATTCTTGCTTCTATCTTCGACTTGCGTATATCCTACGATAATACGTAGAACCAAACCTAACCCAGCGGAAATATTTCAGATACGTCCATAAACTTCGAACTCTGATATGATATACTAAGAGAATTACAACCAATCAGGATGTTGAATCTATATAACAGTTGTTTATAGTAACGTATCCTAAAACAAACGACTAACTTATTCTTACACAAGAACAGTATTACCAGAAACTCAACGATCATAACATTTCATAAACCTGATAATATATATGGCTATAGCATTCACTCCGCTTCTCTTTTTTTAACAACAAAAGCCAAACCCTAAAAAATACTAGATCTGCTTAAACCTAACTGAAGCAAAACTGAAGTAGCTGGTAAATAAATGACTGAGATCAAGTAACTGTTACACATATACACAAGGATTAAATCGTAAATAAATTATGTATCGAAAGATCTGTGAAGTAACTTGATAATTATGATTTCACATGAACAATGTATAGAACTAAAAGATTGTACCGACCAACAAAACTATCAATCGTTAGATCACTTTACATTAAAGTTGCTTAATATAGCTTATGTCGAATATGTTCTTTTATAGCTTGTAATTAATACATGATTTCTAATCGACTTGAATCATGATATAAGCTTGTTTGACTTTATGCATAAAAAACTGTCTACGATTAAACACCTTAATCTAAATGATTATATTATGTTCAAAACAAATGTTTCCACCTCATACACAAAAGAAAACTCTTTTGATTGATATGATTCCGTCATAGAATCCACTGGACTGTATTGTTTCCGCTACAAATGTTATTCACTGATATGATTCTGCCGTAGAATCAAAGTTTCGATTCCGCCACAGAATTTGCTAGAATAATGATTCCACAATAGAATCAACCTCCTGTTTCGACACTGAAACATGTAATGGTATGCTATTCTGTTCTATAGCTTATTATATTCCATTCAATTCTGTCGTGACCTTTGTCACTCACCGAAAAAGAGTATTACTATTTTGACCTCCAAGTTGTTATTCCTATCTTGACCTTCCTCTATCCGTTTTCAAGCAAAGGTGTGTATTTTCGTTTCTCTTTTGTTACTCTACACTGGCGCAGGAATTCTTTCTTCTCAAACTATTTTCGATATACTCTTGGATGCTATGAATCATCTCATTGATTGATCTGTGTCATCTCTTATTATTGGACCAAATAGGGTGATATGTGGTGAATTATTATTGGTAAAATGTTCCTGCCAGGATAGAGTCCTGTTCTTTAATAATAATAAAGTTTTTACATAAATAGACATTAATTTCTAAAAAAAATTGATTAGAACTTGTGTCTACTTTGCCTTTTGGTTCTTTCTCGTGAATAAGAAAATTGGAAGTATTCCTGGCTAGTCCGGAACTACTTCCGGCAGATATGATTTTTTGGTAGTTTGGAGGTGAGGGTTACCTCCAGCAGACGATTTAGGAAGAAGATGTCCTATGGAAGCAGGCTCATTCATTGTCAAAAAATAAAAATGTTGATTTCAATACTAAAGTGAAATAATTATATCAGTGGCCTGCAGGGTAAGAAGAGTATAGGTTGCGATATTGAAAAACTAACTTTTACATGCCAGCCGAAACAAGTTTAGCTGAGGAAATTAAATTTCTAAATTGTTGTGATTTACCTTCCTGTCTATGAACTGCTTCTACGAGGTATTGCTGTGGAAGACATCTATATGACTTCGTTCTTATCAGTGGAACATAAAAATTTCAGTCTTTACGCGTGATAAATTTTCGTTAAATTTCTCGATTTGAAAATTTTGTTGAACTATTAGTAACTTCGATATGTCTTTTACACGCTGTAAGAATTTCAATTTAGTACAAGGTATTCTTTCTAAAATGCAAAGCTAAACTGTTGGCGGCGGCCATGAGTTAGTTATCACTTTCTCGTCATTGTGCCATTGGGTGGCCAGGGACTGGAAATAATTTCTACCCTTGTATCAGTTTTAAAAAATCTTATCATTCACGTTTAGAATATTTAGTTTGATTATAATGTTTACTTTCACTACTTAAATTTTAGTTCATTATGCTTACTAACGATAAGCCAGGAGTGTGTTCAGCTGTTGCACTCTATGGTCGATGGGTTTTACGTATTCTCGTTTCGACTCAAAGTTTCATCCGAATATGTTAACAAACGCTATGTTAGCTTTCCTACCTAACAAAAATTGTTGAATTCAAGGGCCAAAGTTTAATAGACGTCTGCGAGTATGATCTCATAATAAGAACAGAATATTTTGATTTTCTTTTGTAACTCAACTCCATATATTTCGATCCACCTTTGTACTTAGAAATTACAGTCTTGCTGAAATATTATGAACATCAATTGTGAAGCTAATTTGAAAAGTGCTTTAAATGGAGTATGGCCCTATCATTTGCTTGTAATTTAATGTTTCTAATAAAAAATGTAGCTTGTTTGAGTCTTCGTTCAAACATCTATAGTTAATGCTTTAAAAATGAGTGAACCGAAATTACATTTTGAACATTTGAAACGACATATTTGTTTAAAAAGATTTATATCTGAGCTTGTATTCAACGCGTTACTTTAAAACTGTGTCCGTACTATCAGAAACATATGAAAATGTTGAAATTTCAATAGCAGATACTTATACTTGGATTGATAGAAGAAAATTTCATATTTTTTTTCGAAATTTGTATTGATTTTTTTGCTGGACGATTTCCTGTGTATCCAAATAGCTATCCAAATAGCTGAATAGTGACTTATGTGTTCATATTCTTACATAGTAAAATGTAAGCATTGTTTGGCACATGATACTCTCCTTTTTTTTATTAAATATAATTTTGTTCTTTACGAAAAATAATTATTTTCCCAAAAGATATTCTTTCAGCTTTCAATTAAAATCTTAATATTTACAATATTAAATTGAAACTTAGAAATTAAGTACGCTGAATGAGGTAATAAATTACTCTGTTGCCCCCCGCTGCTCGGAAGGCAAGATTTTTTTTTCGATCTACCTGCGCGGCTTGGCAGCCATATTGGAAACATTTCCGGTACGAATAGCCCACTCTCGAGTATCTTCAACTATAAGTAACAGCGAGAATCGCTCAATCCTACAGCTGCAGTTTGGTCTTGTGGTCAAGGTGGTGAGAATTTATTTTCCACATAGGAGTTTCGTTTTCAGAGACTAATTACCGGAAGTACTATTATTATTCGTCGTCAGGGGCCCTCGAGTTTGGTACACTACTAACACCAAACTTCTAACATTCATGTATGAAATAGTTAAATTTACTATGTTTTAAATATTTAATATACTTTCGAAACAAGATACAGAAATGAAATTACTTGTAAAGAATAAAACTATATGAAAACAATGTAAAAGTCTTCAAAAATAACAATTCCTCAAAAAATTCTTTCATCTCGAAAAGTTCAACCGTTTTGGCTGCCACCTAGCGGCCATCAAATATATTACTCGTTAATGCCAAATAATGAAGTTTTAAATAGTTAATAAGTTTAACTTCAATTAAACTATTTTCCCGATAAATTAGTAATCATAGAAATATATTTAGACATGTACACACTTTGCAAAATACGGGTTAATAAGGATGAATAAACTGCCCACAGGAACTTGCTCACTTATTGAAATTGTAGACCAGCTGTAGCGCCATGTTTTTTTTAGCATAAATATACAGAACCTGAGAAGCCCCTCTCTGCCCGTATCAATTTACAGCCCTATAAATATAGGGTGTATCAAAAGTCACTATCTGTCTCAGGAAATAGGAGCAGCAGGAAGAAAATATGTGGGCTTCAGATGTGGGTTCAGACACTTTGATTTATGACGCCATTTTAATTTTTTAAGGCTAAAAGAACCCTTTCTAGTAGATCTTGCACTATGTTCTCAGCCTCTATGGCACGCTAGTGTCTGAACAAAGGTGATACAAAGAAACTGACTTCAGGTTTGAGTATAGATATCATGTTGAAAGAACCCTTACCATATTAAATGCGGGAATATATATGAAGCTAGATCTGACGCTGGCTTCTATTCACCTACCTTTGCATAGGGGATAGCGTGCGATATTGACTAAGTCAGTGATTCCGCCAGCCCCCCACCTGTGTGGGGTGTTTACCCCAATGTCTCGACACCCCTCCCCTCCCACCCGAACTTTACATTTTTTGCTGTGAGAAATCGATAGAAACCGTAAAAACTTTACTTACACCTGCAAACTGAAAATCCTGGTGGAAACCCTGAACTGAGTGCATGCAGTGTTTCTTTCAGGCATGCTTTTGGGTGGCTTTGTGCCCCAGGGATTTTCAACCGCACTCCTGAATAAATTAGTCTTAACACTTGTATTATCCATATGTGTACTGAAATACATACATAATAGCCTATTCAATAAGTATTGTTCATGTTCTTTTGAGGTTAAATAATGAAGTACGACATATTATTAAATAACATTGTCGTAATTTTATATTTAACCACATTGAAGTCAATATGTATTATTTTTAATTGTCGTTAGCTCCCCACGAAGCCCCGAATTGTCAAATATTCAGGAAGAAACACTGAGTGCAAAAGTACTTTAAGAAAAGATTTAATCCAGATTGAAAACGTTCTTACAAATCATATCATTTAAACCCAAATTTAAAGTAGAATTCAATGATGTAGAAGTCCCGTAAAAAATTATTAGCGCAACAGTTTAATTTTTAACTTTCTCATTATCATTTTGAAAAACATTTTTATTCAGGTGCATCAAATTATTGCTTTCATATACCTAAATCGCTTGTTCTTGTAACAAATATGTACTTTTTTTTACATTTTTTCTTCACGCTACTTTAAAAAGAAAAAAAAGTTTTGTTTTTACTATTCAGGGCAGCTAACATGATTTGATTAATAACGAATAGTTAAAATGTTCGTTTTGGGGTAGAAATGTACATTTAGAATAATATAATCTTTATTATGACTCCCTTTAACAAAATAGTTGCACGACTAAATCGATTCCAGCTTACAACCAACGTCATACCAAGCGGATAGGGGAATGTGGTGAAGCGGAAAATTAATATGTTTCCCATCTAAATAATACCCCTAATCGTGTACTTTTCAAATATCTATTCTACGAGAAACCAAACTGAAGACGTGAATTGCAAACCGTTCCAAGTCCACTTTTGTCGTATCTTCATTTTTCTGTTTGTCGACATCTATGTTCCAATAACTATCCACTTGCATAATATTATACCCTAATTTCAACTAAAAAAAAACTATTTAATATAAAATAATTTCACCTGAATAGAATAACATACAAAGTCCTTGGATTGTTTTTGTTCCTGCTAAAAAAAAAAGATACTCCGGTGGACTTGGGATGTTTTTGCAATTCTGGTGCGTGTTTTTATGCTTTATGTTGGTAAATAAATAATTCACAACCATATTCAATCCACTCCTGGATTAGGCCTCTCCTGGAGGGAGGAGTTGGTATAGTGCTCCAACTCTGACCAGACGTGTTGGAAGAGGAGAATCGAAACAGAAGCTCGCCAATTCCATCACGATGCTGGGTGGGCACCGTTCCAGCCCCTCTCGCTGTGGAAAATTCCGTGCCAGAGCCCGAAACCTAGGCTCTGGCACGGAAGTTCAACCATCATTCTTGCAAATAAAACGTAAATATTGTTAACAGCAAGTATTGTTATATATACACAATCTGGTATGGTATGTACGTGCATAACTCAAGAATTAAAAGACAAATCTAAACAGGCCACACAGTATTAACAAGCGTCAAATTCTGGCAACTGAAAATTTGGTCCAGATTGGTTTAGACAGGAAGTGGATGATCGAGGTTAAATGTTTGCTATTGGGGGTCTACCTTTTGACACTAGCCTATCACTCCAATATCGTTGCGTAGAGCTCGACGCTGTGAGAGAAGAAAGTGTAGATGATGTTACGTGCTAACACAAGGAAACAGGCACGTGCCCGTTCGAGCGAAAGCTGCACAGGATTACACATACAGACACTGTGATGTCACATTCATAAACATACTTCTGTACTACCTTATGCTTAGGGCTGCTTTCCTTGAAAGCTTGCGTTGCTTGCTATTTGGGTGAATATAGCCAATTGAAACACGTGTTACACTTACCTTACAATAAAACACGTGTTTCAATTGGCTACTCACACAAATCGCAAGCAAGACAAGCTTTCATGAAAATCAGCCCCTATATTTCCAGTTCAGCTAGTGCAATTTCGAACAATCTTCCGAACAAACCCTATATTAAAGAGTATCGTATGTCTGTGAATAATTTTGTTTGTTGCTCATTGAAATAAATACTCATGCTAAAACCCAGTACTGTAAAGTGCATTATTTACTGTAGTTATTTCACTTGCAAGTACAGATTGAAAACTAGGGCTTTACTATAGAACTCACTCGAGAACATTAACGACCGTAGTCTATTCATAAGTTTAATCACCTCAACTGTTCAATGATTGGTACAAATTAGAACTTAGCTCACCTTTATTTGCCAACCCAATGTAGTTAAGACAATACAATGAAAATACATAATGAGTCCTCGCAGAGACGGAAAGCTACAAACATTCCAAACAGTAGGTGCTGTATAAAGAACGCAGTTTGTCTCCATGGTCCTAACAGAAATAGAATTATCAGATTAAACCTCCGTTCTTTTTGCTACCTTTTTCTTCAATGTTTAAAGAAAAAGCAGAAAAGTTAATAATGTACTTACATCTATATTTCTCTGCTTGTCCTTGCACACTGCAAACACAAAATAATCCAATCGTGAACACATGGAAAGCGTAACTTTGCCAATACATAATGAAGTCCTTTATATTCCGCGTTTACATGCAGTGAGATAACCAATATGTGTTTTAGAGTAGATAGGAAACGATCATTTAATAGCGATTCAGTAAACACTCTAACTTCCTCACTGCGATATATATTTATTTATCTTTCAAAAACGCAGTATGACGTGAACGCTGAACGACAGATAGCGCCACCTTACAATGGAGAAACTTTGGAAGGGGAGAAAACACTTGAGAAACCCAAATACTTTTCAGTATTATCTGAAGGGATTTTATCTGAAAGGAGACAGTTATCGGTGTTTATATAAAGAAAATGTGATAAAATTACTATCAGTTATATTAGTACTTGTCAATTATACGAGGTAGGATCATTTTTTAACGATGTTCAATATAAACATTATCGAGTCACTTGCAGGTATAGTTCTTTTGCGTTTAAAGGAGATTAGGTCGGGTTTGGGCTCTTAGGTACTTTTTTATATATGGTGATAAAAATTTGGAAATGTAATTATTTTGTTTAATTATGTATCCCAAATGAAAACAAATATCAAAAACTTAAGGTGTAAATTTGTGAGGTTCTGAGGTACTGGGGTACCCACAATATCAACTATCAAGCTTCGTTATATGGATTTATGAGTAAACAGTACTACACAAGGTTGCATAAATTTGAAGTAAGTAACCGAGTTAATGGTTTGAAGTAGGTAAACTGTTACCGAGTTATGATGTGGTAAACATTTGAACCTCAACATCGCATGGGGTACTGTAATAAGACAATAAGACACATCAAAACTATCTATGGGTTTCATCATCTTGTGTTAAAGAGAATCTATGTGCATCTTTGTGGCGTTCTTGGGTACTTAGGGGTACCCAAAATATCGGCTATCCAATTTCGTGAGGTTTTCCACATAGCAAAATGTCGTCCCAGGAATATCTGACGGATCTCCTGACAGGACGTCCTGTTTAAGTCCCGTTTATATCCATGGGACGTATAGTTATAATTAATCATTCGTATAACTATACGAAGGCATATAGTTCGTATAGTTATAATTAATTAAATAATATTAATAGTAAGGTCGATTTAATTTATAGAAATTCCAGGTAGGTAATCCCGCACGGCTTTCCGGGGGACATCCAGGGGACCTCCATACGGGATGAACTGTTTGTATTGGCCACAGAGTTATCCCACGGACGTCCTTAGAACATCGCTATGGGAGCTTGAAAAATCTGACGTTAATGGGATCTAAATGGGACGTTCCAGGGATGTACTCTGAATAGATTAGTAGACATTGGGCCCAATGATGACGCATGGGCTACGGTAATAAGTCGACAAGCCTCTCTAAAACAAGGCATGAGTTCTATCACAATGTATTAAACTATATACCCCAGAAGTGCCGAGGTTCTTGTGTTGGATTCTGAGGTATACAAGGGGTACTAGAGCTGAGTATTAGAATATAAAAAATTCCTTAACGAAAATCATAGTACTCATTATAGAAACCCATATAGGGTAACGTGGTACATTTTGGATATAGGTACAATTTGAACAACACACAAGAAGGAGCAACCTTGTTGCAAATATGGCGTTTAGAAAGTATATGTCAGCTGGATATGTCCTCAAGATACCAGCCACGAATGTGTCTTACAAGGAGTAGAAAAAAATATCATTATCTGAAGGCGAGGTACACATCCAGAATTTTAGGTAGACTGTAGACTTTTTCACGTTCAGACATGCATTAATCTTGAAAGCCAGTAAAATGAAACTATATGAACGGAGACTGCAGTTATCATGTGCTGCAGCAAATAGACCATCTCGGTTCGTAATGAAGAACTATGATTATTAAATAAAGAGGCTCCCCTGGTACATTTTGTATTAGTGAAAGATTTGGATCAGTATTGTACTATAAAATTTCTGTTAATAACTTCACTTTTCATATCGAATTTGTGTTTCTGTTTGGCGTTGTAATATATATATATATATTTGTAGGGATGAATGTGAGTTTTAAAACTACTATTGTCATTTTATTAAAGAACTTAATTGTATCATGACCAAGGCCGCATTTATCACTAGGCTCGGGCCTAGGGGCGCAACTTCTACAGGGGTGCACTTTACAAGGAAAAATTAAAACCCGCTATTTAAAACGCAAGACGAAAAAATGTTTAGCGAAAAACAATAAGGACCATGTAGATCCTTAGGACTACACTGATAAAAGAATCTTTACTTTTAAAGCCTTTTTAATGCAAAATACTAAAAAAGACAAAAATTATAAGCTTGACTCATATTAGCAAGATTTTGCGTCTTGTAATATTAGAAGTATATTATTATTATTATTAATTATTGAAGAAGTATACTTTCTTTATTTATACTGCTTAAGAATGCTTTTATTCCTGAAACAACGAGTAGGCCGATTATAAGATCAAATCAGTTATCATGCAATCAAATCTAATGCACTTTACAGAGAAAGTTAGGCTGCGTTGCAAAACAGTGCATTCTAAACAATAGCGTATGTAGTACAATTATCATTGACTCATGCAACTGGACTCTACAAACAACATATTTAGGTTCTCCATAATCACACGTAACACAAACCAAATTATCATCAATTAAATATCTACCAGGATCATCGACCTCCATTAATACGATACTGGAGTGATTGCAGCCATTGAAAATTTCATGAATATGTGAAGCTAGGGAGCGGAGAGGAAACAATCTCGTTTGTCCACTTCCAGTCTAACCCAATGTGGACCAAATTTTCAGTTCTAACTCAGTTTTATACGCTTGATATCGCTGTGTGGCCCGTTTTTTGATTCAAGTCTTAATTGCTGAGTTATTCATGTAAGAGTATACCGCACTCTGCATACAATAGAAAATACTGCAAATAATATTTACGTTTTTTGCAAGAATTAAGACATAACTAAGAAAAAACGGACCACACAGCGATATCAAGCGTAGAAAACTGAGTTGGAATCGAAAATTTGGTCCAAATTGGTTTGGACTGGAAGTGGACAAACGAGATTAAGGGCTCGTTCGGAAACTACGAACGAGTTTAACGCGTTAATCTCGTTCTCTCACGAAGCGTTCGGAAACCACTTTCGTGAAGTTCGTTCATTTAGTTAGCCGTTCGGAAAGTCACTCTCAGTTAATTTCGTTCGCGCACGAAATGAACTAGCTCTGACTTTGTGAACTTCGTTAAAATTAACATGGCCACCATCCGCATGATAAATTTACCTCGTTTCGCATCATGTAATCTTATTTTGCTTCCTCTAGAGGTATAAAATTGTAGCCATGGCTGTTATTTCTGCAGTAGGGAACAATTTTGACACAACTAATGTACATAGCAGATTAATATAACGGTTTATCTTAAACAATTGATTTATCTTTACTTTCCCATATTTAACACTTTTTCGAGCTGTGGATTGCTGTTAGATTTCACGATTGCCACTAGATAGCACCACCAGTAAAAGATGAAATTATTGAAGAATCCTTTTCCTAGCGGCTTTTTGAGTAAAGGAAAGAATAACGTCGTATAGTACAAAATTATCGCGTTTATGAAAGACACTCTCCAGTTCTGTGTATTATAAAAGACTTTTCAAACGATTTCAGTTAAACAACAAGTTCTTGAAGGAAGGTATGCTGTTTTAGCCTTCATAAACCCCTGAATGCACCACGTTCTTTCACGTTTTAATTGTAATCCGCAAGCAGCATTAGACTCTTGTATAAGATTGAATTGAATTGAATTTTACTTGTGGCCTTTAGACATCTAAGGCTGAGAGCGGTATAAGGTTAACTATAAAGTATTTATTAAAATAGTTGTTTTGTCTGCCGGCCGAGCGGTTTGCGGCGATAGGCCATCGGCTCGAAGGTCCCGGCAGGGTCATGTGTGTGGATTTTAACAGCTAAAGGCGAATCGTGACGGGCCGAAGTCCAAAGTTACTAAACTGCTCCATATAAAAATAAAGTTGTTTGGTCTATATATTGGTTTCTCTGCTTGGCAACACAATTTGACTAAGACGTTAAATGTTGATTCCTTGCAATTTCTTTTAAATGTTTTCTGTAATTGGAATATTTTTTTTGTCCCGTAAATGTGACTTAGTTGGCGAAGCCATGGAAATTTTTAAGGATATAAAAGTATGTAGGAACTTCAGCCAGATAATTCTTGTATATAAGAGAATCGATTTATTCTACTGTTGACCAAATGCAACGAACAGAATGCTAAGTTGGTTATACAAGTGTAACAAATTAAATTTGAAGTGAATAGAAGGGATTTCTCCAAAGAAAGGTCTTACATGTTGGTAAATAACGTTATTGTTGGAAGAGAATCTCTCCAAGAAACTAACTTGCTTCGTATTTTGAGCCTCATGTCCCTACTTATAACCACACCTTCTATTTTCGTTTATTTCTTTGTTATATATGCGGGTTGGTGTCTTTCGTTATCCTGACAACGGTTTGGAGCGTTCGGAAATTACGAAGAAAACGAATTTCACGAAAAGAATTTTCAGCGTTAAGATCGTACATTCCGTGAACTTCGTAAGTTTCCTCTCCGTTCACTAGCTTCACATATTCATGATATTTTCAATGGCTGCAGTCAGTCCAGTATCGTATTAATGGAGGTCGATGGTTTTCTTTCAATCCAAAACAATGCTCAAAAAGCCTTTTTGTTTGAAACGGTGCCCTCAGATACCATTTATTAACTTATTATTATACTGTTCATGTCATGGATATGACATAACTTTGAAGTTTATCCAAACATCGACATAGATGAATCTCAAGGCTCCTACTGCACGGCAGAGATCCTTTTCGACACTTTGTCGTGTAAAGAATTATTTAAAATCCTCAACTGGTCATGAGAGAGTAACATGACAGCACTGGCGCTGCTCACCATTCAGGGAAGACTGACCCAAGGCATTGAGTATTGATGACATATTAGACAACTTCGCACGAAGGAAAGTAAAGCGGAGGGCGCTTTAAAATAATCTTGAAGGTAGAATAAACAAAATCCTGTTTTAGGGACAATAATTACTAATTGTATTTATCTTTCATTAATACACTTGTTTAATTTAATTTACCTTTTTGTTTAGTGCAATTAACACGTCTTCCACAAGTAGCCTACAGAAATTAAACTAAAATTGCTCACTGTAGAACTATATATGTTATGTCATTTTATTATTATTATTATTAAATGCCGAGAAGAAGGAGGAAAGTAATTACTCATAATGTGAAGATGGGAAGGGGAAGTACGGGAGGGGAGAGAGGGAAGGGAAAATGGAGAGACGGGGCGCTAGCAGCCATGAGCCTAGGCAGAGGCGGGCGCGGGGCCTAGGGCAATAATGACCCCGCGGGGCCAAAGTGCAAGTAAAAATCGCTGAGCGCCGAAATGTTACATCTAAAGCCGATAAAGCAGTAAGCAACTTCCCCCTAAATGCTTCCTCTCACTTCTTCCTTTCATTCCTAATCCTAAATTTATTACTAAATATTCTCTTTTTTAATGAACAACGGTTTCTTATGAAAAAAAAAAATCCGACATAATTTATTTAAAGGAAGTACAATATATTTTAAAAACTGCATTGCTAATTACAAGTGCTTCTTTATTCATTTCCATTTCACATTTCGCATGGAAACTATACAAACTAGTTTATTTGTAAACTTTTTTTACAAGTCAACTTTTATATCATTGAGTAAGAAAAATATCAACTCGGAACGCGGGGCCTCCCTAAGCGCGGGGCCTGGGGCGGTTGCCCCAGTTGCCACCCCCAAACGCCGCCTCTGAGCCTAGGGCACCTAGACGCATAAATCCGACCCTGATTGTAATGTCCACGACTCTCTCCCCCAGAGGTAGGCGGGCACAAAAACAGACAGGGGGCCGCGGCGCCCTGCTGCCCAAAGGGGATTACCCAAAACTTCACATCATGTGGGTAAACCTACCCGGCACGCAAGCCTGCATTACGCCACAAAAGAGGGCACAAAAATAAAATAAAGCAACCGCTATCCAACCTGAAGACAAGGCGGGTACCTACCCTTCGATACCTTGTTTCAGCATAATACCCATCGAAGGTAATATAAGCACTAGTCTAGAACACGAAGCATGCATGTAAGAAGTCCGAACAGAAGTGCCAAAACGCAGAGAAGTTGGCGAAAAGCGGAAGGCTAAAACACGAAGAAAAGACCCAAAGGAAAGGAGGGGAGGGGAGACATCCTGCCCAAAACAGTACTCAAAACCCCATCAGCTTCCCAAATCTGCATTCTCCGAGCCCGATGCTCATTAAAGACATGCAGAAGAAAGAAAACCTTAAGATAAGACATGCGCAAAAGAAACAGTCGAAGAAATGTCGAGAAAAAATGTCTAAAGCACAAAACGCTATTTCAGTGACCTACTCTAACTAGGTTACTATTCATAGGTTCCCATCAAGACATCGAGCAAGCCGGTCAATTTATTCCTCCTAATTAGCTACCATTCTCATCGCCTTCACCATAACTCACTTTCCTCAAAAGCGAAAACAAAAACGCAACATCGAACTATATACCTCCAGGCGGAAACCGGTTCCCGTCCCTGGGACAGTAGTCGACCCTTGCACTTCGACACTGTAAGAATAGTTCGGCAGTGGGGGGCGCCCGTGCACCTAACCCAAGTCCAAAACTGCAACTTCATTCCGGTATCCAACATCCTCGTTCTTACAAGCTTAAACTACACATTCTTCACCCGGTACACGAAGTCCTGCAGGCCAGACCTACTGAACGGTTAGTTACTAAAATGTACAGGGTCCACCAATACAGCCACGCGCAAGTTAGCATTGATCGCGAAATTCTGATAAACTTAACTGATTTGACTATTCTCTAAAATTTACTTTAATCCGAACCTAACTGCATCTCAACCAATTTATCATATACATATAAAAAATAACACTCCGCGGACTCACATAACGAAAGGTTGAGAACCTTTAAACGGCTTTACTACTATGTTTGCATACTACCTACTTCTTAATAAAAACCTTCACACAAGAAATATCTGGTAAAAATGTATTTATTTTACTTAACGAAAACAAATGCAATACAAAAAGATTGATCATTGAATTTCGTTGCGAAAAAATGTTTCTGAAGAAATTCTGTAGCACATCAAGACGTGTTTCCAAAAGGTGTTGTTAATTTTATATAACAGATAATAAATCAGAAGATGGCAGTAACGCTCCATCCTCTGAGCAGAGCCATAATTTCACACACATTACTCTCCAGAGGATTAAGATACTTCTGTTTTCAAATATTAGGTTAGACATTCTTCACTTTGACTCAGTTAAACGAAATTTCAACTATTACAAAACGCAGAATTACATTTTATAAAAACGATTAAATACAACTGTATGTACTGAGCAGAATTTAATTTCAATATTCCAAATTGTTTGTCGAAAATATAGTAAGTATTTACATTTTCGAATAACACAACTCAACCGCCAGTTTGATAAAAACATACATAAGAACGATAGTTTGGGTTAGGTAATTTCATAAGTACACGATCTTTTATTGGCGTAGTCTGGTTTACGGTTACCGAAAGTAACGAAGGTGCTTTGAACTAAGTCCCCAAAATAAAGCATTGCGATATGTTTAATTTTGCGTTTAGCTAAAGCGAACATACTATCGTAATTATCGTGCAGTTTTAGCCACACCAATTTTACAAATAAACAATCAAAAAAACTTAGGGGAAAATGGGATGTGCATTTCAGAACGTTGCATTACACAAAGTGCAAGGTGTGAATTTCTATACTTCAAACTAGGTTATCATACTGAAAATTTCACTACCGAAGCATGCATGAATCAGACCTGGATTTCAGAGAAAGAGGATAATTTGGAACTATTAGCCATACATACCTGTATTTTAGAAAAACCCATCCTCGAGGCCAACGAAATTAAGCAGACATATTCACTAAACTCATATCTTCAAAAGAAAACCACACCACTTGCATGCTGAAGGGTACACTAATCACTTTCACGCACACACTGAAAAAGGGGGTTCAGACCCACAATGAATAATATTTTATTTTAAAGAAAACACGAACAGAGGAACCACTTCACACCACATAAATGCACAAGAAAACACACTATACACACTGACAAACCACCATAAACTTCTCTTCATCCCCTTTCAGTTTTAACCAATAAGGAAGATGCAACTCCAAACAGCAGAATATTCTCGACTTCGCCTACACCTTGCTGTGGTCATAGAAAATTACTACCATATGTATTTTTCATCTGAAGAGTCTGCTTTTATATTTATAAACTTTAGATTACTTGGCTGCCTAATTATTTCGACTATATATGTATCTTTCTACCGCAACTGTTTTGTAGCTTTCACTATTCGACGGCCATAATGAACTGTCTCTATCACCAACCGACCAATCAAAAACGAAAATCTAACTGGAAACAAAAATGAGGAAGGGGTGTAGCCCAACAATCTAACTAACATAGCGAAAATAAATGCAACAATCGAAGTTTGAAGATTGTTTATAAAGATTAAAACGAAAGAAAATTTAATGAAGAATATAGGACAATAAGATATTCAAAGAATAACTAAGCAATGAAGAAGAACTTAATAAAGAATAAAAACCCGCCATTTCAACAATGAGAGCGATAATGGGATAGGGTCAGTATTTTCACACTTGGACTAATTAAAACCCTTTTAACTGTGCCGCAGTCGTCTAGAGAAAAATATAACCGTAATATCTCAACAAACGGAGCTAGAAAAAAGAAGAAGAAAACACACAAAAATACAAGGGGGAGGGTAAGATATGATGCGACCACCCGATGGTGCGGGGGGACATTATTATATTCTTTCAAATTAGATGTATCTTGATTTGTGCAAAGGTTATTCATAAACCTTTTATTTCGGAAATTATATATCTATGTTACTTATTACTGATATCATCCGATCTAGTATGCTTGAATTTTAGCTTGTAAGCAGAAAGTAAGCTAAGTCCTTTTAGCGAACATTAAAGTCCAGAAAGTTTAAGGTTTTCTAAACTCGTGTGATAAGAGTCTGACACGTAAACCATGAAGACCGGACTCCCGAATCCTTTGCAGTACATTTAGGTGTTTGGGTTCTCACTCTGTTGCATAAGGGTTCCTTTTTGCCTACACTTGCCTATTTATGTTTATTTTATTTAGGAGTATTGTTCAACAAAAGAGATTCTTCTCTGGGTAGAGGGGGTTTGAGTTGTCTACGGTCCTTAGCTTTATTTATTGTTAATGATCCATGGTCAGAGCCTATAATCTGCCGGTCTGTAACTCTTTGTATACGAAGAACACATTTTAGCACTTAAAACGTATTGTGCAAAAAAAAACAACCGGATAGTGCAGTTCTGCACTACTACAGTGTCATTAACTTTTGCTACATGTTGTACCAAAGTAACAAGTGGTGTCAGTGTCCTATGTCCATGTGGACTAATAAAGATTGCAACGTGTTATCTTAGTTTACAGTACGGAGGCCTTATCGCTCATTAAAACACACCTTAATTTTACACCATGGGCTTTAAAAGTGCCTAGTTAAAAGCCCGAGTTTTAAATCACACAAATAAACTTATTTTCTTCCTCAACCCTGTCACAAAGAGTTTTGGTTGGGGAATGAAACCACATATCGACATATTTGTGTTTTAGCATGGAGGAGGAGGGAAGAGGAGTTATTTATAAGATATGACCAAGCTGCCAAAACAGATGTCTGTGTAAACGCGTCCACTTTTCCTCCTGTATCTTTTTCTTTTTTACAGAAACAGGTGACGAGAAAATTCTTACAAAACTCAAACACAAAAGCAAATAGATCACTGAAAAATGATGATGTACGTGCGTTTTGCTTTGTAAGCTATTTTATTGAACAAATCAATCACAAAAGGTAATTGGATTAGATGTAAAACTTGCAACTGTTGTTTTCATGAAGCCTGTGTTAGGTCAAGAGATAAAAAACATGTTATTTGTGACAAATGTTTGTAAGATATTTTGATTCAAATTGTACTTCCTCGATATTCAAATTGTACAACTTACGGTACAATTGGAATCAAAATTTTAAAAATGGATTTTAATCTATTTTTCTATGTTAGTGTAAATTGATTGTTTTTATAGTACGTTAGTACGTATATAGTACATGACAGTAGGCCTAATATTCTAAAATGTTAGTAATTCCAAGATTTTTCATCGTAGTTAATTTATAATTATAAGTTACTTTTAAATGATCCCAAATGTACCGTTTTATAGTGATATGAAAAATTAAAGTTGTATGTTCATGCAGTTTGAGAATCTCTTCTATTTGGGCTCTTGGGTATTAGATATGAAGAAACGAAAACGAAACAGTAATGACGGAAATCAATTAGGCATCTTAAGGACAATTATGCATATTTAGTTGACATCAAAAAGGCAAATGTGAGGGTTTGCCATTGTTTTTCTTTAGAATCTATTGCCACGGTTTGTTTTAAACATTCGATATTTCCTCACTGAAGAATTTCCGGAAAATGTTTTCTTTGGACATTGTCCACCGAATCTCATTTCCATCTTTATTGGTTCTGATCTAATCAATAAATCCTTTGGAAATATAAAAAGAATGTTTACTTACTTGTCACTCTATAGCCCCCATAATTATATGGAACAAAATGCTGCTTTGATGAAAGTACAATCAATATTATTAATACGTTGCATGTAATGGCACGTCTTTAATATCGAGCTCCGTCTTTGGTAAATGTTTTAGCATCAGTTCCACAATCGACCGCTAAACTTCTAGTAAGCGCTTAGTTGAAGCCAATTTTCATTTTGCGTCCTCTCATTGGCCAAAATCAGACTTGGTCTCAACTTAGCGCTGACTAGAAATTTAGCGGTCGAATGTAAAACTGACCCTTAATCTTTCACTTACTTTTTCTCCTTGGTGTACATTTACATTTAGGGGACCCGCACTGCCTCTTTGTATCCTTTTCACAAGCCAAGTTGTGTACTTTCAAGGTCGTACATCACGCTCATTTTTGAGCTCCTTGCCTTGGGGTAGGCATGTCCCTGGAGATCCTTGCTGTACAGTAAAATATCCTCTTATTTCTGGTAATAAAGAGTAATAGTTTTCTTCCTACTTCTATCATTCATTTCAATTGCATCTCTCCATGCGCAAGTAAGTACGTACTTTCCTAGTGCAAAATAGACTACTTTCTCTGTACTCCAGAACCCTACACAGGTACGTATTGTTTCTATTAATGACTATTATTTAATACGATGTTATGAACCCCATGATTAGTTTTGTTCTGTTTCTTCATCTTATTATCATAACCCTTGTCTTCTATCATGGGGTTCAAATGTTTACCATGACATATCTTGGAAACCGCTTAACTTATCTACTTCAAATTTCCACTTAATATAAACTTGCTTAGTATGGTACATTTTGGTCATCTAAATCTATCTGACGAAGCTCGATACTCGATATTGTGCGTACTCCACAGTACCGTACCCCCAGAACCCCACACAGGTACCCATTGAAAACTACCGTGAGCAATGTTTTAATCAATTAAATTGGGATCTGTAGGTGGTTTCCGGATTTCTTTCCATTTTGTACGAATTTTTACATTGTTTTCTTTCATTCACAATGGTTCGTGGTGTCCTCAAATCTTGCAACGTTAATTTAACTCATTTCCTGACGTCATACAATGATGAAAATTTGCACAGAGACGTAAGTCGGGTGACAATACAATATTATATTGTTACTTTAATATATTTCTATATATTTTAAAAGCATATTTTAATATTTTTTTCGTACGAACTTCTTTATCCTAAAATAAATACTAGCCTGCAACGATATTGAGTTACACTGGTTGCAGAACACTTTAGGATTTGGGTCACAATGAAAAAAATAATTAAAAAATACCTTTCTTAAACAAGTTGTACTAAAAAGTAAAAAAAAATGTTTATAAATGACTACAAAGAAAAGCATGGGGCGCGCAAATTGAAGAATTTGTAAAGTGACTATATGAGAGCGCGCCCCATGCTCCTCTTTTTAATCATGCATAAACAAAAATATTTGTTACTTTTTAGTACGAATTGTTTAAGAAAAATATGTCTTTAAAACATATTTTTTTTATTTTACTTTTTTTTAGATATGTACTTCTAGACAGCAACCCTTGTGTGACCAAAATTGGAATTTAGTCCTTCCTAACTACTCTTTTTAAAGCGTCTTTTTACATATTAATATCCTTGGTAGGAGTGTTCGGTATTGAGATTTTCATACACCGACTTTCGGTATGTTTTGGATATCGACAATGATTGATATACCGAAATACAGAACGAAATCCATATACCGAAATACCGAACGATATCGATATATCGAAATACTGATATACCGAACGATACCGGTATGCCGAAATACCGAATAATATTGAAATACCGGACAATATCAAAATACCGAAAAAACAATGATTTTGAGGAATGTGGAAGTACTCATGGGCTCCGATCCTGAAATTCCGGTTAATATGAAAAAAATAGTCTAATTTTAGCTGTTATCTATGTTTAGGATACTTTTTATAGCTAGACTGATGATGGAGTTGGGCCCTCCAAATCCATTGACCCCCCTTCGAAATTATTTTTTGATACGTGTCTGGAAGTACTGAATGGCATCAAACGATATCGAAATACCAAAATTGGAAAATAGATAACAACAGGGAATAACAAATCAAATGTGACTGCGGGCAAAAAGTAAAACAAATTTTATGGGGCGGTAACAGTAAGCACTAGGTATCCTACCAGGACAACTTGATTCGTAAGAACTGTATTGGTCTTCCGTTTTTATTGTCATCTCTCCAAAGCGAGGATTACCGGATCGCATGTTCCGTAATCACAGTTCAACAGTACGTCCATTCTTTACCCTGTCTTTTAAACCATACATTTAAAACGAAGCATCTAAACAGAACAAAGAAAGACACACAGGGGAATAGTAAATGGGTGCAAACGTAAACCTTCTAATCTTCCAAGTGTAATGATATAGTGCGAGACGAGAGAGAGAGAGATAAGCAATGAAATGTGGGCGATCTGAAATCACAAAAAAGAAGATTTGTATAAGAAAGAAAAGGTTGATGATTCGTATTACAGAATACTATACCGGTAATAAACATTAAAGCCAAAGAAGCATTACACTAACGCATACGCTCATTTCGAAATAAAAAAACAGCACGCATCTTGATAAATTATTGTACTGTAATCATGTCCTTTTTGGGTCCTTCCTGATAATGAAAACACAGTTCCTGTAGCTTCATCGACTTCACGTGGAGTCAATTAACAAAGAATAACACAGCGGCAGTTTTGAGGATGGGGTAAGAGCCAGCTGCAAAAATACTGCTCAGCAACATTTTGATTCAATGTGAAGACTGTTGACTAGGGATGGCCATATCTGGATCTAAAAGGATCCGGAGATCCGAAACTCGGATTCGTGCGATTTCGGTCGCAGATACAAAGACCTAGTATTCAAACTTCGTTAATATGATGCATCTGAACTGCGATGCCGGGATGGTAAATTATGAAATGCCCTGGCCAATACTTTTCCCAACTTCTCTGTTCACCTCATCCCGGCCTGAGCCGAAAATGACAAAAGGCCATAAGTAACGTATCTGAAACTAGAAAAATATATTGTATGGAGATAGTTGTGTATTGATTGTTATTGCTTTCTTGTCCAAAGGGAGTTGATAGGAACATTCTTTTCAATGTCCTTTAACTTTTCTCAAAGCGAATGAATCTGGAAAGGAGATTATTTTTTTTTACATCCCTGCACGCCTAAAAGGGGAGATCGAGGACATTTTTTGTTCTTTCCTTACATTGCGTAGTGACCGAACAACCTCGTAACAAGGCAATGGGTAGGAACATGTGTGAATATAGTTGGTTTGGTGATAGGGCGGGTGGGGATAGAGGAGACAGAAAGGTGCTGTTGATTATTTGTTTTCCTTTTGTCAATCAAATATATGTATTAGTGACCGAATATTATATGACTGGTTTCAACAGCACTAGTCCTGCATTCCATGTACAACTCAGCAATTTCTTCTCTCTTTCTATGATCCTGTTCTCCCTCTCAACACTCCAAAATGAAGAGTGAAAAAACAAAAGAAGATTTATCGTTTGGTAGCCGAAAAAAAAATCCCAAAAATACATACGAATTAGGATTTTAGGAAAGGCTACGATGATGTGTCTATGCCCCAGATGTGCTAGATCCTGATAACTGAAACTAGGATCCGAATCCGAAGAACCGGATATCCAAAACTAAGATCCGGATATTCAAAACCGGATCCGAAAATCTGGATATCCGGATATTCGCGGGTTCGGATATCCGATGTCCGGATCCGTTTTAGCAATCCCTACTGCTGAGTGTTCAGCTTCATTTTCTCTCATATAGTAAATTTTAGTCTAATATTGTTTAGTCTTCTTTTTTTCAGCATTTAGATCTGCCTACAGCGGGCAAACCACATCTACTTTGTCATTTTCTGTTGTTTCTTTTTAATAGACAATATCACTAGAGAATGCTCTGCGCCTTTTACGTTATTTTGTTTGCACCTGGTCATTACCAAGCAGCCTATTAACACTTGACCGGTACCGAACCGCCGTAGTTCAATGGTGGAACGTTGGCGTAGCATTCGGGAGGTCGTGGATTCAACCCCAGCGGAAGACCATCCTGACTGAGGTTTTATCAATGTTTTTCCTCAGTCACATCAAATAAATACCGGTATGCTACCTTCAACATAGGCCCTGGCCGACACCTTCCCGAATCCTTTCCCTCCCTATCCCGGCCTGAGCCTTAGGTGCCTAACGGCCATAGATAAAATTCAAATTGAAACCCTTGACCTGTGAAAAATAGAATTCTACCATTTTTGAAGCTTTAATGGCCACATTCTGATGCAGCCATTTCAAGATCGTAAAACTTAAGAAAACTTGCTTTATAAAAAATAAGTGTGTATGAAGTTCAACTTAATAAATGCAAACTTGTTCACCTAATCAGTGATGTGGTTCAAGAAATTATGTCCAGGCGCTACCACCTGGAATCTGTTGTGTATTACGTTATAAGTGGAGAAGATTAGCTCCCCTCAATCTTGAGCAGAATTTATATAATACATGCAAGAAGTTGGAATGTAGATTTTTATGCTTGGCAAAGTATTCCATCTTCTTACAGGGATCTATTTAGTATTTAGTGTAAATATCCAAGAAGAAAGAGAAAGTAAGTATCTAATCACATAAAGGCACAATATAGACGGAGATACGCCAGGCTTTGGGAAATTTTGTCCTCGTGCATGGGGTCCCCGGTTCGATCCCGGCTCGTGCCATGTGGGTTTTGTTGTAGACAAATAACGTGTACGTGGATTCTCTCGGGATTGTCCCGTTTCCTTCTATTTTCTTCATTCCATCAATTCTCCTATCATCATCCATCTGGTCTGAGCCAAAGTTGTCTAAAGGCCACAAAATAAACTCAAATTCAATGCTTGTAAATTAACACTAACACCCGATTGCAAAAACTAGACGTAATGGCTTTAGACCAAACTGATGCATTCCAAATTAATGTTTAAGCCAAAGGCTATCTTGTTAAACTGAGTCTAAACTCTGTCTTTGCAATCGGCCCTAAGTGTTCATAGAGTTGTTTGACGTCATATTTTGGCTCCTCAATCAACACTAGAATGATTATGCTTATAGCAGAGTACGTCAAGTTTTGGACCCGGTCTATGCCTGACCCAGTGTACTGATTTAGGTCTCATCACCCAGAGGACAAAGTAGAGCATTTGATTATTTCTTTGCGTTTGAGGGGTGACCGGGACCGGAGATGTTACCTCCAAAGCACGAAAAATACGAAACTAGAGCTCAGACCGAATCAAACGGGTCAAGTTTTAGACCGGATCGCCTACGTTTGGGTCAGGCCGGGTCACTAAAACTGACCTGGTTTCAGCTCTACCATGTTACTTCCTCTATACACGTCATTCGTATTCGACTTTTTATTCATGGCCTTTAGGCATCTAAGGCTCAGGCCGAGATTGGGGGAAAGAAAGGGAAAGGGGAGGTACCGGCCAGGGCCTATGTTGAAGGTGTCATTCCGGTATTTGACTGTTATGACTGAGGAAAACCCTGGAAAAACGTCGGTCAGGATGGTCGGCCTCTGGAAGTACTCATTTTTTTTTCGGAATTTCAGAAGGATTCGGTATTTCAATATTATTCAGTATTGATATATACTTTTCGGTACTTCGGTATATCGATATTTATTTTTTCCGTATATCGATATTTCGGTATATTTGGTATTTTGATATTTCAGTATATCGATATTTCTGTATAGATAATACTGAATTTTCGGTATTCGAAAGTACTGATACCGATTTCGGTATATCGATATTTTTACAGTCTTAATTCCTTGCTGTACGTTGAATAGGGTTGAATATGAGTTGGTACCACACAACATCAACAGATGGTGCTGATGCGTACGAAACTGTGACATTAAGTAAATAGTTTTGACAAGAACCGACAGAGGACAGCATAAGTGCACTGATGTTAATCGAGTCTGAATTCTCATTAATAGTAGCCTTTTCTTTCATCTTTTTGGATATAGCACCTGCTGTTGTTTCGTAAACTATTTTGTTTTTATTTTAACGAAAGCAGCGTGGGATATCTCTTGGGCGTAATGTGTGATTCAAGGCTGTCCGACTCTTTTTTCCAGATAGTAAACAGTGTTGCAAATTTTGAATTAGAGGAACATTACAAAAATACTTTAAATATTTAAATATTGAAAATATTTTAAACACCATATTCGTTCTGGCAATTCACAACACTTTACTTTTTTAGATTTCTTCACAAAACTTTATTTTTCATATATTCACACAAAACTATTTTATATATGAGCCGCTCGGGGAGACAAAATGGTAAGCGCCATTAGAAAATTTGAAAATAAAACAATAGTGTGTTGAAAATTCGAGCGCAAACTTTTTTTTCTTTTTTTTTCAAATACACAGATAGTTGTTGGATACAGAAAGTAAAAAAGTTTGCGCTCGGAGTTTCAAGATTTAGACACTATTGTATTTTATTTTCAATATACTGTGGAAAATTTTCTAATGGCGCTTATCATTTTCTTCCCCCGAGCTGTTCATATAAACTGTATTTTAAATATTTTCTCACAAAACTTTATCTCGGGACAAGCGTAAGCCATAGTGCTGTTACAGCCCATATAATCAATCTCTCACAAAACTTTATTGCTTGAGAGCTAGAAAGCGCGTATTCCAGTAGCACATACTGTACGTGTTTGAAGGCGAACATTAAACGGTTTCATCAACGTTTAAAACACGTATAAAGTTCAATTTTGGCGGAAACGTAATCAAAGTAGATTTTTACAGCAGTCGGAAGGGCTCAAATAATAGTTACTAGAGTCTTGTTGTAAACATGGTTATAATGTAAATTAGTAGGCCTAGGTCTATTTTTTTTAGTTTGTCTATTTAGTTTTTTGTCTATATAAATATAGTTGTTTTTTTTTTCTCTTTTTTTCGAAAACAATAATTTGTGACGTACGCGGTTTTAGCTCTCAGGTAGATAAATTCTCACGAAACTTTCTTTTATATATATTGTCACAGAACTTTATTTGTATGTATTCTCTCAAAACTTTATTTCATATAGGATAAAGTAGAGTCATTTCGCAGTATTTTGTAGAAAATCTAACCTTTTATTTGTTTCTACACGATCGTATATAGAAAAATTCGAACTAAACCATTCAGTTTAGAGAAAAATCATTTTTTAAACACCTTAAATTGCAATAGTAGTCGTGACTTTAAAATCGGGCTACGCCAGTGGTCGCCAGCTTTATACACTCGTAGTCGCCACTCAAATTAAACGGATTTTTAATTACAATTAGGAACTAATTTCGAAAATAAATACCTTTGGTATTATTAAACATCACAATTTAATAAAAACAAAAAAAAAGGTAGGTTTGAGTGTGTTATTTTATCAACTTTCTACCTGTTTTCGTTCTCTTATTTTCATAAATTTTCTGCGAAAGTGGCGACTACTGGTACATTTACCCTAGCACTGGGGTTCTTTGGAACAAACTTCTAAAATAATACGGCAAAATTACCTATACTTAAGAACTACATTACTTTACCCTATATTTCCTAGTAGCACATCGATGTCGGACGATATGAATAACGAATGATTTGTGACTTCCAGCGATGTTGTTATCTGATGTCGAATGGCACAAATTTGCCGATATTACAGATGCCGGAGGTTGTTGCCGGTCGATACCGGAGATCGATATTGATCGCCATCGGAAAACGCTATTTTTCACTCAGAGAAATTACTGTTTTAATAAATGGATCATGGCGTATATTTTTTAAGTAGTTTTAGGAGAAAAAAATCCTCTTGATCCTGTCTTTGTCCCACTACTCTCTCGTCTCGTCCTGATGTACAGTTGAACATTTTCGCACTTGCCTACGCGACTGGCTTTGAAGATAGATCCTTGTGATTTGTAGTTCGTCAAACATTACGGATTCATCCATTGAAAAGTATCCAGCGATTATGCATTTCCTCAACCCAGTCACGGTATATGGTGACATAGAGGGTATTTTAATTACAAACTAACTTCCAGGAGGAGCACGTACAAGTTCTATTCGTTTCATCTGCTGTTTCCATTACATTGACATTTTTCAAACACACACGACGCTCTTTTGAACGACATCGGAGTGATGTCGATTGACACCGCGCAATGGCATCTTCAGAAAGTGTTATCTCCCTAACGTTCATGTTTTAATCTGACAACATGTTTCTGAAGTTTCAGGAACAGAATTGAATGTCCTACCTCGCCAACGTCGATCGAAATCACTCCATAAAGGCTAACCATGATCCATCCGTATTATTCGCCCGGGATATATCAACTCAACTAACCAGAATGAAATTTGTATCTACAAAATGGTTTTGAGAAAAGTTTAAACACGATTGAAAATATAGAGTCCATAGGGCAGACAAGATGTCTATGTTTGCCCTTCCTGAATAATAAAGGGCTATGGTAGCTTCCCATTTATACTGCCTGTATAAAACGCGACCAATTGGAACGTACAGGATATGAAAGTAGCCTTCGTTCTGAGTAGTAAGATATAATGTTTTCTTGCCCCAAACATCGACAAGGTAGGCCCTACATTTCTCGGCACTTGAAATTAACATGCAAGTATATTGGAAAAGACAATATCTTGAGATTTCTGGAGCCGAGGTAGGAGATGGGTTCAACTAGCTTTTGATATGTTGTACAGCTTCGTCAGACTGACCTATAATAGTTTCCGAAAAATATCGGCAACTTAGAGTTTTCGGCACTTATACGTATGAAAGTCTATGAGAGGGAACACTTTGTTGCGTGCGATTTCTGGACCAGGAGTAAAAGATGACACAACTATCTTTTGATATATTGTAGTGCTAATTAAGCTTCGTCTAAAGAGCCTATAAGCAAGGATTTTGTGTTTGAAGTATTAAATAGTATAAAAGTATTAAAATATTTTAAAATTCTCAAAAATAAAGTTCCCGTACACAAACTTATCGAACAAACTGTATATCAAGCTGCTGACCAGCAAGTTCCAGAGTGTAATATCACCTTAGCATAACTGCACGCACCAAGTTTCGTGTAGAAATGTGGAAAATTTTGAAGATGACAAACATGCCATATGAGCCAAGATTTTTGTTTAAGGTTACAAAATATGGCATATTAAGTTTGCTGAAGACTTGTGCCAATAACAAAACCTGCCGCATCAAACTGGGAAACACATCCATGGCGTCTGTCAGTAATCTACTTGGCTATATGAAGGATAAATTACCGTACGAAAGGACTTGTAACTAGATCTCGGTTTGGCGTAATGGTAACGTGTAGAATTACTGACTGGAAAACCGCAGTTCCTTAAAATAATATATATTTTTTTAACAGCTTTGTTTCTTCTTGTTCGTATTTATTTGCTCCCCTTTTCTTCTGTTTGTATTTGTTCAACAGTTAACACAATTTTCAACATTCAACTCATTTCACGAAAATAAGTTAAACAATTCAGATAAGATAATTATTCTTTTCTTTCGTTATACACAATACAAAGACCAAAAACGCAATATGACATCGACCCGAGCAGTAAAGTATACACATCTTTATGATTTTCCTGAAGAGGCTCACCAACAAAGTGGGCTTCATAGCTCTAACATAGGATCAAATCAGCTATATCAGTGTTGAATTGAAGCCTACATGAATGCTCCAACTTCAAAAACAATCTTTGTAACATGAAAGGACTACTAAAATAGAAGTCAGTTAGGTGTGTAATGGTTAGAGTGACAGACAAAGAAATCTGAAGATTCTAGTTTCGGACCTCACTGCAGACAATTGAAAAAATTCAGTTAATTAATATGGAAACCATGGACGAAGTCCGGTTAAATATATATACCAATAGATAACAACCACTGTTAATAATCTTACGTCAAGATTTTTCCAGTGTTGACCCACGAAGATTTTGTCAACACAGGTTTGTAGCGACTTTGAAATGACAAGTTTGTAGCAAATTTGATGTGAACGGTTTGTAGCAAATACCTTTCTTGTTAACTAGAAACTTGCTGCAAGCTTGTAACAAGTTTCCAGACTTGCCATACCAAACTATCAGACTTAGGGCTGATTTTCATGAAAGCTTGCGTTGCTTCCGATTTTGGGTGAGTAGCCACTTGAAGCACGTGTTTTAAGGTCCCCTATTACGTGTTCTACGTGTAACACGTATTTCAACTGGTTATTCACCCAAATCGCAAGCAACGCAAGTTTTCATGAAAATCAGCCTTTATAAAGCAAAAATTGGTGGAAACACTGTAAGTTTGCTGTCCTATCTGGGATTCTGAGATAGATAGTTTCGCAATACACTGTATTACATACAATGATCATTAGTCTCCATCTTGATTTCCCCTCAATTTCGAACTTGAAGGCCACATACCGATTGAACGTCTAAAAGACACAAACCTACAGAGATTGGTTCCAATAATTTTCTCCTCCTCCCCTGGGTGCTCCTCCTCTATAACCTTTATCTTCTCTGAAGAAATTATCTCACCTTACCCATGTAGTAATACTGTCAGAGAAACGTCTCCAGGGCGGGTTTGATCTTACTCAGGATAGAATGCAATGGCAAACGTTTGCTACTGCGGTGATGAACGTATGAGTTTCATCAGCTGTAGAGTAGTTAATGACCAAGTTAAATAAAATGTTTCTCTCACTTTTTGCATATATATTATGCTTTACTCTTTCGTGTTTTTTACCGTCTTGGCGTGTGGGATGAGTTTTAAAATTGAAGGGTGAGTCCCCCCCTCTTCCCCCGCCGTGTTAAGTTTTCCAAAATTTTGTATTGACATCAGAATTACGTAGCGCTACGCCTGGAAAAATTGCAAGTCGATTGGAGTAGTGGAAGTGGGTTAAAATTAAGCTACAAGATTTGAACAAAACAAACAGAAGAGTGAAGTTAAATAAAACAATTTAATAATTTAAAAAAAAAAAACACCTTTAAATCAGGAACACATTCTTAAATAATTCAATTAATTGTGAAATACTAATGACAAACTAATTAATACCGGTACATCAAAAGCCATACGATCATTCATTTCCTCCATTCCGCTTTGACAAAATGGATATTAAATTGACCGTAACGACATCTTCATTCTAATAAACGTACTACGTAGTAGTTTTTCTTGTTTTTTTTTCTTTTTTATTCGTTCTCCAACAACAGGAGGGCAAGATGGCATGACGTTTATAAGCGGTCTCCCACTTCTGCGCTAAAGAAAAGAGCTGAAAGAATCACAACAATTGAATGTTATTATGTTCTCAGTCAACGTCCTCTTCCGCGCCCCGCGGCACTTCGCGCTAAGTTGAGCAATGGAGCAGAAATCCCGACATCGTACGATATTCAGTGTTACCAACTCACAATGCCTTGAACTAAATAGGTGGTAATATTTTTCCAACACCTTGAGGAGGAGGTTGCTGAGTACAACATTTTTAATCCACAAGGACGAAGATTCTTGCTTGGTGGAGGAAAATTACTCCATGATCTGGTCCAAGAACGAATCAATAAGGTGTATTATTTGTTAACATACATGGGCAAAATTCAACAAGAAAAGTCGTCGTAAATATCTAGTTTTTCAAGACTGCATCTCCCAAATCTATAAGTCTTCAACACCCCGTCCCGAAGCTTACCTTTACATTCCCCAAAGTTTCTATACACAATCTTAATTCAGGAGTTAGATGCGATACGAGTCTTTCAGAGGTTACCGTCCTTACAATGTCTTTTGGTGGACCTAACACCATTACAATTTTTTTTGTCTTATTTTAGTTTGTCCAGGTATAATGGACGTATAATTCGTCTTTTGCGGTGTCTACAAATTGAACTGCAATTTTATTTATGACCTTCAACTAAGGCTCAGGACAGGGAAGGGACAAGGATTCGGGAAGGTGTCGGCCAGGGCCTGTGTTGAAAGTGCCATCCCAGCATTTGCCTGGTGTGACAGGAAAACCCCTGCAGAAACCTCAATCTGGATGTTCGGCCTCTGGGATCGAACCCACGACCTCCCGAATGCTGTGCCAACGCTCTACCACTGAGCTATGGCGGCTCGGTATTCAGTATTTAGCCAAAGAAGCCAACGTAAAGACTTAGTAAAAGTTGTCGAATATCCGAACTATCTGGATACGATATTCCAACGTATTTTTTTGAAATGCTGGACTTGTTCTCACGCGATGCATGAATATGTGACGAAAAATTTAGTCTCGTTGCCATGTGAACAGTAATATCTTTACATTCCAATATGCAGTAGTTGAATCCTTGACGATAGAGCTCTATCCAGTGATTCCACTAGCCCCCACTCCCGTGGGGGGTGTTTACCACCCACAGTCTAGACAATACCCCCCTTGAACTTTAAAATTTTTGCTGTGAAAAATCGATAGAAACCTTGCAAAACTTCACTTACACCCTCCCAATTTTGATTTTACAGCCCCCCCCCCAAACTGAAAATTCTAGCGGAAACCCTGGCTCTATATAATCGTACCAAGAGTGAAGACAATTGGTTTAACCCTTCTAATATGATACGCATACCAAAGTGTTAAGAAATGTATCTCGTTATCATGATAACATTCCCATACGTCTTATCATATCCTCTAAAATTAGTGTCGCCCACGAGACAAGACTGTGACGCCACTCGCATCCTGCGTGATATGCATTCCTCTGTATAAATATTTCTGATCACGTATGCCACCGCGAACTAATTTATAGGCATAAATCATATTTCTGGAAATTTTCAATAATATTGTATTACTAACTAACTAACTCTAAGCCTTATGGAACTCGCAAGTTCATCGCCGTGGTAACAAACGTTCGCCACTGGATTCTATCCTGGGCAATATCAAGCCAGTTTTCATCACGAACACCTACTTCTCGAAGATCTCTTCTAATATTGTCTTCCCAATGACGTCTCGGTCTTCCCAATGGTCTCCTTCCATCCGGCCTTCCAACCAGGATAAAATATAATCTTCATTTTTCCCCCATCTGAGCTACATGGCCTGCCCACCTTAGTCGTCGCGATTTCATTATTTTTATATCTGGTGAATCGTACAGTCCGTGGAGTTCTTCATTATGCAGTCTCCTCCATTCTCCAGTCATCGCGTCCCGTTTCGGCCCGTATATCTTGCTCAAAAACTTTATTTTCAAACACACGTAATTTATGTTCATCTGCTAGGGTCGTACTCCACCTTTCGCAACCATAAAGTACTACCGGCAGAATAACCGTTCTTATATCTTCAATTTCAATTTCCTTGATAATAATCGCGATGTTAGAAGCTTTTGGACTGAATAGAAACATGCGTTCCCCGATATTAACCGACTTTTTATTTCTTCCGTGACCTCATTTTAGCTTGTTACGTATGCTACCTAGTATTTAAATTTGTTTACTTTCTCTATGACTTCATCTCTAATTCTTATGTTTTTATTTCCTTTATTCCCTGTGTTTCGGCTTGTTATCATGTATTTTGTTTTATCTATGTTTAGCTGTAGACCTATCTCATAGCACGCTTCTACCAAGACATCGGTGTTGCTTTGTAGTGCAACTGTATCGTTCCCTATTAAGTCTACATCATCCGCGTATACAAACAATTCATTCAAACCATTCAATGATAGTCCCTTTTTGTCCCCTTTAATTTTTAAAATCGCATATTCTAATGCAAAGTTAAACAGTAGTGGTGACAAGGTATCGCCTTGTTTCAATCCGATGCGAATCTTGAAACTATCTGACATATTATTTATTACCTATCCGTACTCTGCTTATGGGGTCTCTGAGACACATCTTCACTAGTTGAACCATTTTTTTCGGAATTCCAGATCGTATAAGGATACTGTATAACTTTTTCCTTTTGATACAATCATATGCTTTCTTAAAATAATTGAATAGCTGATGAACCGTTCCATTGTATTCCCATTTCTTCTCCAAAATTTGTCTCAAGGCAAAAATCTGGTCCAACGTGGATCTATTTCTTCTAAATCCACATTGGTGATCTCCAATTATTTCATCTACGTACACACTTAGGCGTGTTAACAGAATATTACTTAATACCTTGTAACAGGTTGGAAGTAACGAGATTCCGCAGTAATTATTGCAGTCCGATTTAACGCCTTTTTTGTAAAAAGGAACTATTATTGAGGTTTTTCATTCCTTTGGGAGCTCCTCCTTTCTCCATATAGCACTTATCAATTTATGTAGTTCCTTGATTAGTGCCGTTCCTCCTGCTTTGATTAATTCGGCTGGAATATTGTCTATTCCTGGTGATTTGAAAATTTTCAATTTCTTTACCGACATTTCGATCTCGATCTCGCTAGGTTCGGGAATCCAGGGTTCTGCGGTATGGATTTCAAATTCCTCTGTTTGTTCCCTGTCGTGTACATTAAGAAGTTTGTCTAAATAACTTTTCCACACATCGACAATTTTAGTCGGATCAACCTGGAGATCTCCACGTTCATTTCTAATCATTCCTAACCTCGGCTGGTAAAATTTCCTTAACGAGTTTAGCTACTCCTTTGTATAGATCTCGTATGTTAGTTGTCTTGCCGTTTTCCTCAATCTCATGAATCTTCTGCGTCAGATATTCTCGCTTTTTGTTTTTGAATCCGAGTGTGGTGTTTCGTTTCGCGTTACTGTAGTGGTTGGTATTTACTTCGCTTTTATTACTTAGCCATCCTTGCCTGGCTTCTTTTCGTATTTCATGAAGTTTAATGCATTCTTCATCAAACCAAGGTTTGTTTTTCTGTTCTTTCCTCTCACCTACACGTTCCTTCGCTGCGCTCTTAATTGTTACACGAATTGCCTCCCACATCTTACTTACATCAATTTCATTATTAATATCATCATTATTATTACTCGAGTCGGCTAGGATTTCGAACCTATTTGAGAGTTCGAATTGGTAATCTGCTTTTATGCTCAGATTATTTAATCGTTTAACTTCAAATTTCAGTTGTGTTCACCCCTTGCTTTCTCTGTTCGCGATTCATAACTTTTCCTTTACTTTTGTGATCACTAATTAATGGTCGGTGTCACTCCTCTGTACGACCTAACATCCATTGTGTCGGTGTGCGTTCGTCTATCTACTAATACGTGATCGATCTGGTTGAGAGTTTTGCCGTACGAAGATACCCATGTGTATGTGTGTATGTCTTTGTGTTCAAAGTACAGTATGTAGTCTTTACCAGTAGTTTTTTCTTGTTGGTCTTTTCGTGAAGGCTGTATTTGCCTATAGTAGGTCTATATTTTTCTTTCCTCCCTACCTTTGCATTGAAACCACCCAACACAATTTTCGAATTATACTTCAGCATTCGGTCAAACAGTCTTTCTAGCTCATCGTAGAATATATCTTTGTCGTTATCAGTAGCGAGTAGCGACCTCGGTCGAAGCATAGAGGTTTAATAAAACCGTGTTGTCCCATCGAGTACGTATCGCAATGTACGATAGTCTTTCGTTTACGAACTCTATATTCTGAACCGCCTGAAGGATACTGTTCTTAATGAGGAATCCTGTTCCGAAATCGTGAGACTGTGTTCCACCGTAGTAGAAAGTGTACTTGACCTGTGGAATGCTATCTTGACCCTCCCATCTAATTTCTCGGTCTCGCGTACCACCATCTGAAGAGCGTCCGTTTGGTATAACGTTCGTACGTTCCACGTTCCTCTTCTAAGGTCTTTCTTAGTCCTGTTCTTGGAGCCCCCTGAAGCAGTCCCCACCCGGAGATCCGAAAGAGGAACTAGTTTACCTCTGGAATGTTTTACCTCCATGAACCATCTGATACTATATATCATATTTCTTGGCATGTTTTAGCGGTGTAGAGTTGTCAGCGCTACGACCTCGCAGTAAATGTAGACATTCAAGATGTCGTCCTCTGTCCATCTCAGAGCCTTGCCAATGTCATTCATCTTCAGCCTCAGAGTGGTAATGGCGATGCTGCTTCCCCTCGCCATGATATTTTTATTCGGGGTTATCTTCCCATGGCCTTTGTAAATCCCTCTACTAACTGCGAGACAGCAGTACTGGTTTTGGTCCGCCCCGTAATATTTCCGGTACCCACCATATCTGGCCGGCATTCCCCTATCCGCCACCTGGGGAGGCGCCTGGTGGGAGACCAGTAACTCCAAATAATAATAATAATAATGGCCAATAATATTGTGTTACTAACTTGTAAGAGTTATTAATTTCTATATGAAGAATATTACCTTATGTATAAATGTTTTGGATATGCAATCCTTCAATATTTAAAAGTGTAGAATTAAATGTTGTATTATAAACCAATAGCTTGAATTATATGTGTGCATATACGAAAGGCATTTTACTCAGCATACGAAAATAATGTAGCCGAAGACATTTTCAAGTACAGAGACAATATTTAAAACTCATTCAAATATAATGATATTCTATAAATGTTTTGGATAATTTTAATACTAATGTATATTAAGATATCAGTACAAAACCCCGTTTGGGGTAAAAGGATGAGTGACGCAAGAATTCTACTCACAAAAGAAGTGATATCTATTTTGCGAGTGACTTTCTTTGTGTCACTATGGCGAAAGTATTGCCTTTGTAATAAAATTAAGAGACAGTATTCTTCCGCCATAGTGACACCAAGAAAGTCACTCGCAAAATAGATATCACTTCTTTTGTGAGTAGAATTCTTGCGTCACTCTCCCTTTTATCCCAAACGGGGTTTTGTACTGATATCACTTATTTTGTAAGGCTGCCTGTAAAGAAAAGACTGTAACACGAGCCATCTATGCCGATGCTCCTCTCTTTCCTGCACACGCGCTATAAGGTGTAGGAGACACGTGCACTGTAAATACAATGGAGGAACCACATCTGCGAGGTTGCTTCGGTGGCCTGGTGGTTAAGGCATCGAGTTGGTAAACAAAAAAGCCCTGGTTCGAGTCCCGGCGAGGTTAACACTAGATTTTCCTTTCAGAATATATTTTCATGTGTTTATATATGTTTATATTCATTATTAATAATTGCTTTCCTGCATTTTACGTATATTATCTTAAGTTAGTGACAATGGCGAAGTGGAGGTTAGGTAAGGTTATTTAAAAAATACAGTAATTTGAATTAAAAGTTTTATTTAAAAAAAAAGAAAATATTGTGTTCCTCAGGTTTTGAACTTCCGAACTTACACAATTTTATTAAAAAAAACACTCGACCCGGATTTGAACCCGCGAACCCACGCGGCGGAGTCAAGAACGCTAATTATTAGGCTACCGAGGCTTCTCGCTTGCAGTGATGGAAACAGATATTTATTGGAAACGGACGGTGGTCTACAAGGACTCCTGTCTTGTAACAAAGAAAAGTATTTCCTGCTTCTAAACGTGATTTATAGCATTCCGAGTATATTGCAACAAGTCAGTAAATGTTGAATGATTTTGTTGAAGACTATTGCCTATAAAGCACAGTTTGCTTCGATTAAAGGACGAGGTGGATAACCGATAATGTGTAGCATTTTTTCCTCATAGCAACAAGGAGCAGGATGCAATCCCGCGCAAAACATGCATTTATATTCTTGACAGAAAGTACATTTTAAATTACTCACCATGGGAACGTGGAGGTTAGATTAAATTAGGTACGGTCATGTATCTTTACATTTTTCTCCTTTACGTCACGCCCAGATGAGTGGAGCAGCGGCGGAGAGTGTTCTCCGTACGGGCTCGTATTTAAAAAGTGGCACGTGTCACTATGGCGGAAGGATACAAGATCGATTTTGCTCCTTATCTCGAAAACCGCAACTCCTATCAAAAAATCTAAGCTTGGATTTACCACAATGGACCCCTAAAACCCCCCGATACCACCCATTTGGGGCTAAAACAAAAAGACACACAGAATTATGGACATACCTTTCTATCATTTGTGAAAATTTTGTGATTCGGTTAAAAAAGTCGTAACTTTTGAACCGCTCCACCGAGTTTAACGTATGATACACCGTTTGAAACGTATTGAAGCGTAGAATAAGATCCAGTAAGTTTCGGCCGCCTATATGGTCTGGGGTCAGTGCTATCCTAAAAAATATGAAATGTTGATAATTTTTTTTCAAAGCGCCCTAGGGGTTCCCAAGGAGATCCTACCGACCCAGTTTTTTTCCTGTGTCTTAGTATTGGAAAGAGCTTTTAAATGTAAGTTCAAGCATCAAAATCGGACTTATACTTCGGTGGATCCGAAACTAACTGTATACTATATGAGTGCCGTTAACAGTGTCCTTTGCCAGCGTCACTCGAAGAACTGCCGTTCTTCATGATTTCTTGTTTTCATGTAATGTCTGTGTTCGGAAAAACGAAGGTAAACAAACGAGCACCGACGAAGAATGGGTATATAAATCAATGTAGTCCTATGTAACTTAACTTATTCTTAGACTTCTACCCAAACAGTTACTAAATCAAATCCTTCAAACAAGGAATTAGTGACAATAAAAAAGGTATTTTGAAATCCTCTTGTTTTCTTCCTTGTCTTCCTTTGCTATAAACACTGCCCTTACATACATATGCGCTCCTTTAAATAGATATGTGTACAGACAAATACACTAGTAGTTAGTTTTTCGATAAATACAAAGGTTTGGTTTATCTGTTCCAACTAATTAATAATTATCTTTCAGGAAAAATCCCACGCCTATAGCCGGAGCAGTTGTAATACTCAGGGAACGTTACAGTACATTTTCATTACAAGGCAGAGAAATGTCTATGGAACACGATACGAGACACTTTACTGGCAAGACATTTTCGAGACGAGACAGCCTCAATCGCGTCTCATGGGTAACACTACCACCTTCTGATTACCACTACCACCTCATGGGTAACACTACCACCACACATGGCAAAGAAAAATGTGTCAATATTTGGGCATCGTTGTCATGGAAATGATGGTAAACATTCTAATAATCTAAAGTGTTGCTGTTGAGCTCATCTCGACCTAATATCGTACCAAGTTTCGATTAAGATGGTTTAACATTTCACACATGCATGCCACGAATGGTTATGTGTCTGAACTTTGATCAAAATTCAAAGTCTAGTTGCCATAGAAACGGTCTAGTTATCACAGAAATGGTCAAAACCAAAGATTTTGTCAAACTAAATATTGAATCCCCTGCATTATTGTGTTACGTTTGGTTGAACTCTGTTTTAACTATTTTTATAAATATGTTTGCAATTATGTTTAGGAACTGAGTCTTATTGACATGGAAACAGAAAATTTCTTTATTCCAATATTATGATAAACATAAACTAGAACATTATGTAATGTTTGTTTAGCTTACTAAGATTGTTACTATGGTAAGAATCATGGTTTAAATAACTTACACTTAGACTACGGAACTTGGTTACCGTGCTTGTACTGCCATCTTGTCAGTGTCATGGAGCTAAGAAAAAGATTACACGATAGAAGTTTAAATTATAAGAAAATGAACACAAATGAATTAATTGTAACGTAAGATTTTGTAGATTAGTTCTGCCATCATTCTTTTATACTTTAAAAGTGATACGCACCACTAGGATGCTATACATTCCGATAAAGGAAGAAATAAACTCACGAAGTGAGCTGCGCTTAGCGGCCATCTTGCGTTTAGATTACTAACGTAACTAAGTTGACGCTGGTTAAATTTGAAACCCGCATTAATGGTAACTTACATTTACATTACTAAAATGATATCGGTTAATGTTAACTACGGTAAGATGTTAGTCATGTAAACAACGCATAATCGTACTAAATTTGGAGGTTTAACTGTTCTCACATGATAGGCGATTAATAGAGCCTAACTTTAAGAAATGAGTCCTTTACTGTGGAAACCATAAAACCTTTGATACCCCTGAAACTTTGAAAATTATCCAGTTCTATCATACCAATCTTGGTGAGAATTAGTGGAAAGTTTGTTATGTAATGTCTGAGAAAGAGTTTTCGCTGAAGTACAGCTTCCATGGAACATACGCCAATGAGAAACCTTTTCAACTTTCTCCAAATCCCACCACTACCAATGTACGAAATTGATAATAATTGATTTACAAACTACGGAGAAGCATTATGTCAATAAAATATAAGAACTTTTTACTCGCTAGCACTTAGCAGAATAGGTGAATCTCGTTACCATAGAAACGGTAATGGTCAGTTCTACAATCGACCGCTAAACTTCTAGTCAGCGCTAAGTTGAGGCCAACTCTCATTTTGCGTACTCTCATTGGCCAACTTAGCGCTGACTAGAAGTTTAGCGGTCGATTGTAGAACTGACCCTTAAAGCACCGTTCTCATGGAACTTTTCGTCGATCTCAAACCTTATAAACCATCTTCAGTACAAGTACTACCACTGTACAATAATTTGCGATAATTGGTCTAGAAACCTCGGAGGAATTTAATTACAATAAAATACAATGTGAGCGCATAAGAGAGAGAAACATGTATTTTTGTCGTTGACAAAACACTTGTTGAAACAGGGCCCAAACAAAGTTTTATTTCTTCAAACCAAAAGTTTCTTTAAATGAATTTGATTGGCACTAGTAAAAAATAAAATCCTATAATAGTACAGAGCAAGACTCGAACACGAGTCGACCATATGACATCTCGATGTCTTACCTTCCAAATCACATAGGCCTACCGGGATTTGTCCTTCAACCCAATCCCTTCCGGCGCGGCCTGAGCAAAGATACCAAAGGGCTTAAATCCAATTCAACTTTTTCTTCTAGTGCTGCATCCATAACCTGCATTATAAGTCCATTCTGAAAATCAGAACCGTCTTTGTTCCCTAAGATTCTTGTTTGTTCCAAAACAATTCACTTATTCTAAACTATGGTTTGTTCCTTGTGCGCTTGCCGGAAACACATGGAATATTCAGAAATAAGCAAGATTCAAAACACAACAAAATAACGTAGAATGATTAATTGAAGTTCTAAATTCTTAACAAGCAACAATATTCCATGTTGCAATATTAATGTAGACTATGTGATCAAAAGTATCCGGATACTCCGCGAAACGTGCGTTTATCATAGAAAGCGATAAAGTGCTGCTATCTACCCCGTGGAACACGAAGTCAACGCTCTCAGTAGTCAGCAGATAGCGGGAGACAACAGAATAGGGCGGTTTGAGGAACTTTTATTTTTACCCCTCCTGAATATCCCTAGGTCTACTGTTTTCGATGTTATAGTGAAGCGTAAACGTGAAGGGTCGTGTACAACCAAATAGCGTGCAGGCCGACCTCCCGTATTGTCCTCCAGTGACCATCGAGTGTTAAAGAGGGTCGTACAGCATAATCGTCAATCATCCATCGCCACCATATATACAGGAATTCCAAACTGCATCAAATTCTATTCCAAACACCATGACTGTTCAGTGTGAGGTGTAGAAACTTGGTTTCCATGACCGAGCAAGTGCCCATCACACAGGCAAATGCCAAACGCTTCCTCGCGTGGTGTAAGGAGCACCAAAACTGGACCAGAGAACAGTAGAAAAACGTTCAGCGCAGTGATGGGCCACGGTATACAATGTGGCGATCCGAGTGTGGTGAACGATATCTACCAGCCTGTAAAATGCCGACTGTAAAATTTGGTGGTGCTGGGGTTACAATGAGATTATGTTTCTCCTGGAGGGGGCTTGACCCTCTTGCTGCTTTACGTGGCAATGTCTCGGCACAAGGTTACGTTGACATTTTAAGCACTTTCCTGCTTTTTGCCATCAAAGACCAGTTCGGGAGTGAACATTGTGTCTTTCAACACGACCGAGCACTTGTCCATACTGTAGGATTTGTGGCGGGGGGGGGGAGGAAGGACTGATGACAACAACGTCCCACTAATGGATTGGCCTGCGCAGAGTCCTCATTTGAATCCGATAAAACATTACTGGGATGTTTTGGAAGGCTGACTTTGTGCTAGACCACATCGATACGTCTTCTGATTTCGGCGCTCCGTGAGGAATAGGCTTCCATTTCCCAAGAAATCTTCCACCACCTGATTGAAAGTGCAGGCTGTTATGAAGGCTAAGGGTGGGTCAGCATCGCATTGACTGCCAGTGTTCCCGATGGAGGATGATCCAAACTTAACAAGAGGGTGAATCATTATTGACTCACTTTTTCTTTATAAATTTATTCATAATTGCGTAGACAGTACAGACTTACTCTCTGAAATCCAATTTCAGATACCGGATACTAGAACCCGAATGGATAACAAAGGCCTTTTCCACTGTAGGAAAGCGCAAACTGAGATTCTGAAAAAGTCACCCATTTGGAGAATGTGCTTTTCGTACAATAAATTATGTGGAATGAAAAACGAGGTAGACATATTTAATCAAAGCCAAAGAAGTTTTCAGAATATTTTAATAAAATAATTCTAAAGCAAGCAAAATTTTTTTAGCAAGTTCTCGTTTATAAACATAGGATGTCAAAAAGAAAGAAAAAATAAAGATAAAAAACTTACGATGGGCAAATAAAAGAATAAAAGGGAATTATAAATAATTTAATTATATTTGTATTATCAGTCATATCTTATTCTTATATCTATATTTATATATTTACTTTGTGTTTTTACAGTGTATAGTATTAACTTACATATATTACGTACCCATTACTACTCCACTTGAATTAGCTTCATTAATTTTAAATTTGGCTTTATATTGTGATGTATTTCTCTTGTGTTTAGTGTATATTGTGTTGATACTATTGACAGAATGGATTGATTATATTTTACTAAGCATTCCTGGTAATACAAAAAACTAAATTGTAATTTACTTTTTTACAGAACACCATAACTGGGCATACGCCCGTTGTATTCTTCCTAAATAAATAGTGTAACAATTAAAGTTTCAGCTTGGTTTTTATATGCCTATGAACCATTCGAACTTCAAAATTATTTCCAAAGTTGAAATGGAGGCAACTTCCGATTTTTTCTGTACATCAAGCCTCTGTAGGTACAGATACAATTGATATCAACTTAAAATTATTATTTGCACGTGACGCACTGCACATTAATCGGTATCATATTTTTCATTTAAATATCGATATTAATGTAATGTAATAATTATGTAACAATATTTTGAGCCATTTTCCCTACTGCTTATACAGCCCGTATATCTTTTGAGTTCGCTGGGTTGTATATAGGGCCAGTATTATTTAAATAAAAGGAAATATAGTCCGATACAACCACCACTGAATCTAGAACAAATTAGAATAAAAGCGTCTCCTACTTTATATGAACAATAACTACCCCAGAGAAGTTCAAAAGCGAGCCAAGTTCCAACCATGGACCAGAGGTGGTTCTAGGCAGGGGCCGGGGGGCCTGGGTCCTCCCAGTTTTTTGCAGTGAAGATAAACTAATATCCTCAATTGTCTTGAAATATTTAGTATAATTAATATTAGTTTGCAAGAAGTTTAGTGTTATCGATTCTTGAACATGAAATGAAGTGTACGATGATAAGCTTCTTTATATTAGAAGGATTTTTTAATTTCTTAGAACAAGTTTCAAGTAGTTATTTTATTGTTTTTTGGTTATGTAACACAGTATTTTTTTGTTTTTAAAACCTTTTAGAAGTTTTCACTATCAACAACGTTGTAACAAAGGGAAGACCACATCATCTAAAACTTTAATTTATTGCTTATAGGCAATGCGGTGGTATTTCGAAATTATACCACCAGTAGCTTATACCGAAAACGACAGAACGCTAATCGTTGTCCGACTTACTTGTTACTATAAAAATAATGTGTAAAAATAATATAGGAAATTCTAGTCTGACCTAGAAATAAAAAGTAGAAATCTTTGTTGCGTTTTTTTTAATCATCTTATTTAGGTCTAAATTGGTGTTGAATTATACAATATATCCAGTTTGGTATTTATAGATTTTTAATTGTTTGTGCGTAGAGGGAGGGACTCTTAATGCCGTTTTATGTAGTGTAAAATCCAATCAAGTCATTTTATCCAGTGTAAATTTGGCAGTTAACAATAAGTTTCCTTCTGTAAATTGCATAAATTCCACGCACTGATGAAAAATATTAAAATATTCACTTTTTCTCTTCAACTAATTATTGTTTTCTTACACCGAAAAAGGTTTTAAACGAACATATTTCCTTCATAGATATACGTAAGGAGAATTAATATGCAATTTTTAAAAAAATGACTGAAAATGACTGTTGGGTCATTGTCTGAGAAGAGCTTGTACTGAAAAACGCATTGGAACGAATGGTGGGAAGGCAAAAGAGGAAAGAAAGAGAATGTAGATTATGGACAGCATCAAAATAGAAACACTTTATATATATATATATATATAATATGCAAGTTGAGAGCTCCCCACCCCCAGTTTTTTCCTCTAGAACCACCACTGCCATGGACAAATATATATTTTCATCATTTTCAAAATGGCAGCTGCAGAAAAGGAGAACATTTGGGCCTCTGTTTGTTTTAATTTTCAAGAGTTAAAATTGTTTTAGGAATAACTTTGTACGCTTGCTTTGGATTTTGTGTTCTGTTTTATTGAAGTTTAATTTTATTTGTGGACTTTAGAAATAAATAAGAGATATAAAATCAAAGGATTTATATATCCAACTGAATAGAATCCTTTCTTTTTTTTTTAAAAAAAAAAAGAATTTTAGAAACTAATTTTATAGCAAAATTGAAACTAGTTAGAACCAAAATGGCGGTCATTTTTTGTCGAAAATTGGTCAATTGATTTTTCTTGAAAAAAAAAAGAGAATAAATAACTCCGACTTCAAAATCGGTACTATATTACTTGTCTTGGTCCAAAGAAATAGTAATAATTATATCATAACCACTCCTAAGATTGAAGGTCTGAAGGCCGAGAAAGGAGCGGAACTGAAAAAAATGCAGGTTTACGAAGTAGGTCATATGAATGATCAAATCAAAGGATTTATTTTATCCTACTGAATATGATTATGAATTATTTTCTTCAGGAAAGAATTTTATATATACCAAATTTATAGCTAAATGGAAGTGTTTAGAAACCAAATGGCGGCCAAAACCATATTTTTGTGAAATATTGTTCATGAGCTTTTTATTTGAACAATACTTGCTTATTTTGATATTTTGAGCAAGTTTTATTGTCATAAGTCTTGATTCTTTTACTATTTTGCAGAAAATATACAAGATCTTACTTGCATAGTATTCGGAAATGTGTGTAGTATGCAAGAATTCCACTACATCTAGACATTGAACGAAATGCTTTATATTCCTGAGCAAGGGACTTATGCTAGAGATGTATTTATACAAGAACGACTGAAAAATCATATTATTTTTTTTCATAGTATTAATAAAAGTCAACCTAAAAACTGTGGCAGACTCACAGACGAGAGTCAAAGTAACTACAGTCACAAACTAAATTGTGGACTACAAACAATAACTGAAGAACTGTTTATTGAAGATCTTTTGCAAGTATCCCAAAACAGTTGATTACTTAATTTTGAATTTGTTGTTCAATCCCCAATCCACCATCGTGTTGTCCGCAGCCTCTGTCAGTATTTAAAATATCTCCGAATAAGTAATAAGCGTTGGCACTAATATTTCTTCACCAGGACTATCTACATTCCATACTTTAACTTTATTTTTCCTCATAAATGCACAATACTGTCTCTCTCGTTACAGATTCTGTTTGAAATTGCTGTTCAAATAGCCTACTTTGTTATCTTGTATTCTCTTTTGACCATATTGACTTGGACATTTTGCCAATGACTGTAAATAAGTAAAAAAAACTTCATTTTTATATGGACCAGTCTAGTAACTTTGGACTTCTGCCCGTCACGATTCGCCTTTAGCTGTTAAAATACACACCCATGCCCCTGCCGGTATTCGAACACTGTATATAAGTGTAATACTTTTAAAATCCACAGTCTTCACGTGCCGAAATTCGAACTCGAAACTTCTTCTATGCTAGTGCGACGCCTCAGACTATCACCGAGGCCGCACAAACAGTCTGTAATTTCACTTGTGTTCAAGTGTAGTTCAAAGCTTCAAGGGTGTAAAAGCACCCCTGCGGTGCAGAGGGGCGCACGAGCTTTGAAGGGGGGTGCAGAACCAGTTCGTTACGATACTATTTCTGTTGAAGTCTGTGATTAAAGGAACTATATTAGCACCAAGTGTATACAGGGCCGGATTTATACATAGTCCCACTAGGCACGGACCTAGGGGCGCACTTTACAAAGAAAAATTAGAATTTGCTATTTAAAACGTAAGACGGAAAAAAATATTTACGAAAAAAAAACAGTAAGAGAGAGCGTGAAACACTGTCACCTTTGAACCGCCTGACCCCGTCGTAAATAACTGATTTCAGGTAATTTAAATTTAGGTTAATTAATATTAGAAATAGTACCACAAAGATTAGAGCTTATATTAGGAACATTATTATTTATTCCTATTTTTGTCTTTGTACACACCTACAATCATTATTACACTCTTTTCGTTAGTGCACAATGGTTCCTGGTGTTCTCAAATTTTCCAACCTTAATTTAACTTATTTCCCGATCTCATACAATGATGAAATTTTGCACAATGATGTAAGCCCGGTGACAACACAATATTTCATTGTTATTTTCATATATTTATATAATTTAAAAGCATATTTAATTATTTTTTTAAATATTACGAATAAAAACTATCCTGCAACGATTTGGCGTTTAACTAATTGCAGAACACTTTAGGATTTGGGTAAAAATAATAATAAAATAACTTTTCAAAGACATACTTTTCTTAAACAATTCGTACTAAAAAGTAAAAAAAAATATTTGTTTATGCATCACTTTTAAAAAGCAAAGCATGGGGCGCACCAATTGAAGAATTTATAAAGTGACTGTATATGAGAGAGCACAAATATTTTTTTTTTTTTTTTTTTTTTACTTTTTAGTACGAATTATTTAAGAAAAGTATGTCCTTAAAAGCTTTTCTTATTTTTCCGGAATATCTCATTTACGCTAATGTTTGTATATGAGGAAAACTAAAGCGTCTTTTCGGATTGTCAATGGACCGTCCGTTCGAATCCTGCTACCAATCGTCCTGACTGACATTTCCCTTTTAGTTTCCTTCAGTTTCACCTGGCAAACATGAGAATGGTACCTTAACTAAGATACCGGCCGCTACCTTCCATACTCTATCCTGGTCTTATCCAAAGATGGATTAAAAGACCTTACAAATTTTAAAAAATAGATCTTAACGTGTCTTTTATGACAGAAGAAACAGTTTCTCCCTAACTTGACTTTAATTATCTTCAGGAGATGAATATTCCCGGAGATGGTGTTTAAAACTCAAAGACCTGCCCACGTATTGAACATAGCTAATCAGTTTGTAGTGTCGCTTTTGTCCATTCCCAGAGATTTTTTTAACTTTTCACTTGCTAGTTCTTAGGGGCGACGTATGGGCGGGTGGACCGATATACTGACTAATAGATACCGGTACATAGCAGGGGTCAATTCTGTAAATCTACGTTTCTTTCTTTCTACATAAAGAGAAGTGGCAAAGAGGATGAATTAATAAATGCTAAATAGCCAGGAGAAAATATGATTCTTTAATTTACTTTAAAGTATTTTTGTATGTCCTTATATGATATAACTGTAAAGCCCGGAAGTTCAGGCATTTATTTTACTTGAAATAGGCAGGCAAAAAGGCATTTATTATTATTGAAATAGGCACTTAAAATGGCATTATATATATAAAGAAAAATAAGACACCCTCATTTCTTTTAATATCCTATTTTAAGTATATCATTCTGCATTATATCACGATGTTCATGTTGGTTACACATCATCCTAAGTTGTTTTTTCAAGTTTTCAACCTTCTGTCTCTGAGAACTATTCTCACTTTTGAAAATGATCTCTCAATGTCCACAGAAGAAAGAGGAGCATACATAAAAGAAAATATTCCTGACGGTTCATATCAATGACAATTTCATTTTTACCTTTAAGTACACTGCATATGTTTTTAATTTACTCTGGGTCCTCATCTGCACCCCATTAGGGGGTTTATGTTTGTTCTGACACCTTCAACAGTATGTTTATTGTTTCTCACACAATATCCATTGTTGTCACTAGTTTCTCGCATTTCTTCTCAAGTTTTATTATTGCTTCTGACAACGTAGCGTAGTATGCGTGAGTGCCAGTTCATCAGTCAGTGACAGGTCTTAATCCCATGAATTGTACCAGAGATTCAGAAAATACTGAAGCAGTGAATGGTGACAGTAAATGGGAGTAAATGGACAATACAAGAAGTCAGCGTAAATACTTAAAGAATCACCTCCTCCTAGTCACAATTTTCTCCTCCTGAATTCACGGCTAGGAGACAGCTAAAGGCGACAAAGGCTACGTTGCTATATTTTTGTTTGTGTTTAGGCGAAGGTAAAATAAGCAAAAAAGGCAAAATGGAAAGCCTCTTTAAAATCTCCCACGATGATAATTCACAAAGAAAACGAAAGGGTATTTTACCAAACTTCCGGACTCTATATAGAAGTGTCTTGTGTGCTTTGTGTTTTGTAATGTAATTGTAATTTTTAGATTTTTTTAAACTTTAGAAATGTATTTAGAAATGTTTAGTGTTTTGTATTGTGATTGGAATTGTTAATTTGTAATTGTTGGTTCTTCTTAAAAAAAACTTTATAAAGGTATTTAGGAAATTTTAGAGTTTGTAATTGTTAAAATTTTAAATCTATCAGAAAAATGCAATATGCCATTTGTGATGTTGGAAAAAGTAGAAGCCAAAACTGGCTGAAGCTAGGATTCTTCTTAAAGCTGCATAAAAGCCGTGAACGAAATGTAATAACAATATTGTAAATAATAAAATTGAAAAATCGTTTGTATTACCTTCTTGTTCAGTGTAATTAACATATTTTCAAAAAGTACTCTACAGTAACTTAATTAAAATTGCTCATTGTATTTCATGAAATTATTTTATTGTTATAATATTATTGAAACGTATTTTGTAAATAACCACATTACCAGAGTTAAATAATTATTATCTCGTTATGATTATTAATGGCTAGAAGACGGAGGAGAGTCATTTGTCATCATGTGAGGGTAGGAAGGAGAAAATGACGGAAGTTGTGAGGGTGCAGGGGCGGGGGCGCCGGAAGTCATGGGCCTAGGGCGCCTAGACGTATAAATCCGGCCCTGAGTGTATATTATATTTTTAGGACATTCTCTACTTCCTATTTAGTTATTTGACATGTATAAAATTTGTCTTGTATAAATGACCCAGAATTCACAATCTCGTATTGTGGTCAACGAAAAGAAAGTTAAAAGAACGTATGCTCCAGTGCTTGTAGTCTATTTGCTTCTTCAACTTTTTAACCCTACTTAACATCAATTAGAATACATTTGAATAGTTCAATGCAATCACCCCGTCTTGTCTCAAATAAAGTTAGAGCATTTGTTCTCGCTTGGTAACAAGAAACGGAAAAGTCTTCTTGCGTTCTTTACAAGACTTTAAACAAACAAGTAAGTGATCACATGGTTCCTAATTTGACGTATCGAGAAATGGAGATGAAATCAGTATTGATCTTCCGTACACTCTTGTAATGATATTGTTCATTTATCTCTGTAATCGTTGGTAATCAATCATGTGATTATAATTCTTAGTCGCTCCTTGAGAAAATAAATAAGTAAATTCGTAACTAGACTGAAACCTAATGAACTGATGTTGGATTCGAAATACTCCCAACGAAACCAATCCTCAATGTATGTACGTATAACCAGGGTCAGAAGTTCTTTGCCTTTGATAAAATTTATTTTTAAAATAACTTTGGAATCATTATGCTCTCTTTGTCCGAAGCTGTCATAGTGTAAGGACTGATTTTCATGAAAGCTGGCGTTTGCTTACTTTAATTGCGATTTGGGTGACTAGCCAATTCAAACACGTGGTTTTATTGCGTGTTTTATTGTAAGGCAAGCGTAACACCTGTTGCAACTGGCTATTCACCCAAATCGCAAGCAAAGCAACCAACGCAAGCTTTCATGAAAATCAGCTCTAAGTGGAGGGATTGTCGAGAAGAGCGGATTCCGGTCTCCCTAGCAGTGAAGTATGGAGTTAGAGCCCCGTCCCGGTACTTTAAGAAGTCAGGGTGCACCATGTGTCCTTGTGTTAATTTCTATATTTTTCAGTATGTTTTACGTAGAATCTATCCGAACAAAAACACCAGAGGTGCAAAAAGTGGAGCCAAGTTCTTTAGCCCTAAAAAGGTGTGAAATGGGAGACGGATGAGCCAAGTTCCTTGGTGACAGCATGTAACAGGAACAAAG